>VWYH01002497.1:164338-317415 GCA_013399365.1 Pampusana beccarii | reverse complement strand
ACACTCCTCGAAGAGGAATTCATCAAATGAGCATCGGCTGGCAGGTGAATCCCAGCTGCCAACGCCTCTCCCTGCTGTGCGACTGAAAACCTGAGTGGCTCTAACTCTCAGTAGGGGCCAAAAGTGAACCTTCCAAATCCTGAAATCGGTCTTGGATGTAGCTACAAAAATCCTGAAGACTCTGGGAAGCATGAGGCTTCTTGTTCAAGTGTTACGGTGCTTTTCTAGTGGAGGACGTGGGAACCTCATGAGGTTCAACAAGGCCAAGTGCAAGGTCCTGCACAGGGAATCACATGATTTTTCTTCTAATACCATACAACGACTGATATAGAGAAGTACTCTCCAATGACTTAACATTCTTTTCTGCTTTCAGGTTGCCCATTAGTACATGTGAATAAATCGTCCCCATTTGAGCAGGTTCTTTATTGGAGCAGCGAGTTTTATTTCTGCCACTGCTGTTTTTCCACTACGGGACAAGAACAGCATCTCTGGACACTCCTTTATTAGACCAAATTTATTTTGAGAGCTTAAAAGGTACAGAAATACCTGCACTGAGCAGTTTCTTACTCAGATCTGCAAAGCACAGCAAAAAGAGACTCCTGCAGCACAGACAGGAGAGCAGAAAAGGAGACATGGTACTTCTCTACAGTTTGTAATTAGTCCCTATACTGAACAAGGCATATTAATTTTTAGACATCTGTTGTTTTGAATTTACCAGAGATTTATTTTACCTGTGTTCCCCATCAGGTTTGATAAAGAATTCTTAATAATAATACCAATTCAGTTCTGATTCAAGATAAATAATTCTGGTATGAACTGTTCTATGGGTGTGATTGTTTTTAATTAGGAACAGGTTTGATTCCATTGCCATTTCAAAAGATACCAAAAAAAAAAAAAAAGGTTAAATTATTAAAAGCTGCACAGGAAAAGGGAAACACCTGATAATGAGAATAGGAGCTAGAAGAGAAGCAAGTGAGTCCTGCTGTACCCAGGACTTACACTGCATTGTCCACAGCTGAGTAACATGACTACGGACAGGTTCACAGATCCTATGGGATTTATACGGATCCTAAATCTATATGCAAATGGCTCGATGCCCTCTGAAATCCTGGTACTTTGATGGGCTTTTATATTTGTATTGAACTCAGGCTCCAGTAGTATTTATCAGAAATTCTCTTTCACGGTAATGTCAACTGTTTCCACAAGATGTCACAAGACGATAAGGATCAAAGAAGAAGCTGAGCCTGCCAGATATCCCTGTCACATCACAGGACATTATGCTTCACTTCAGGTACAACTTAACATGGAATGACCTCCCAGAAACTGTAACCTCTAGGGAATCATGCAGTCTGAGTGGTTGACATTTTCTGTAACGACTAACTGTAAAAGATGTCTCCAAATGCAGTAATGGTAGAACGGCTGCCAGCAAACGTATCACCGTACCGTCTGTGCACTGAGGTGCTTACAGCTGCTTAAGGTGCTTTTACTAATAGATCAGTATAGAAACATAGAATCATTTTGGTTGGAAGAGGCCATTACTATCATTGAGTCCAACCATAACCTAAACCATGGCACTAAACCATGTCCCTAGGAACCCCATCTCCACATCTTTTAAACCCCTCCAGGGATGGTGACTCCACCACTACCCTGGGCAGCCTGTTTCAATGCCTGACAACCCTTTCTGCGAGGAAATATTTCCTAATATCCAATCTGAACCTCCCCTGGTGCAACTTGAGGCCATTTCCTCTCATCCTGTCCCTTGTTCCTTGGGAGAAGAGCCCAACCCCCTCCATGCTCCAAGCTCCTTTCAGGCAGTTCAGAGATCAGAAGGTCTCCCTTCAGCTCCTGTTCTCCAGCTGAACCCCCCAGCTCCCTCAGCCGCTCCCATCACACTTGTGCTCCAGCCCCTTCCCCAGCTCCCTTCTCTCAACTCGCTCCAGCACCCCAAGGCCTTTCTTGGTGTGAGGGGCCCAAAACTGACCCCAGGATTCAAGGTGCAACCTCACCTATCATCTACAGGAAAGCCTTGTCCTTATATACTGGGCAAATTCTATATAAGCTAGTAATAGTCTGTTAACAAACTGCCTTTATTTTCCATCTAATAGGATTATTTATGAATACATCCCTTTCTGCCCTAAATTCTACGTGAACTATTCTTCCGTTAACAAGCTGATGGTTGCACTCTGTGATCTTGAGGGCATCTTCCACCCAAAATGATCCTGTGATTCCCTCTCATGCGATCGAATTAGTGGCCTTAGCAAAATCCTTACCAATACAACATGATTGTTTCTAAAGCATGTTAGTAACTTTTGATTAAAGCCATTAACGAAATGCAAACTGTGTGTCATCATTTCTTACCCAAACAGACACAAACTTCTGGAGCCAACAGCAGCAAAACCCTCATTGCCTACAGCAGGTCTAGGCTGATGCCGTAAGTATGTTACAAGTTACCTACATGGTAAACACCCAGGTTAAATATTCTGTGTATGTGAGGAATGTGTTAATAATGAACGCACAAACCCATAATCACTGAATAGTTTACATGTGCCCTCCGCACCTCAACACACCAGGCACCATTCCCTTCAGCTGTACTACAGCGGCAAGAGGTGTTTAGCGGCCTGTAATTACAGTTTGACTTAACAATTCTGTAGCCACTGGCCTGTAATTGGAATAAATACAGGACAAGCCTATTTGCCATTAAAAAGTTCCCCAAACTCAGGCGCTCGCCCGGGGTCAAGGCCCAGGCTGAGAGGCTGAGCAAGAGAAGCCCTCAGGCCGCTCCTGCTGGGGCCGGCACCAGCCTGTGGAAACGCAAGGGGACCCCGAGAGAAGCGGCAGCCGGACCCGCAGCCCCTCCAAGCGCCCGCGTCCCCATGCCGTGCCCCCGCCGGGACGAGCTGGCGGGATGTGCGCGGTGTCCCCTGGGACGTGTAGTCCTCCCGCCGCCCGCCGGGCGCGGCGCCTCATGGGAGTTGTAGTCCCGCCGCCGCGCACCGCCGTCAGTGCGCGGGGTCCTCGCTGGAGGCCGAAGACTACAACTCCCAGAGGGCTTTGCGGCGGCGGCTGCCCCTGCGCTCGCCGGGCTGGGGGTGAAGGGCTGGAGCCCCAGCCGTGGGGGGGAAAGATGGCGGCGAGGTTGAGCGGCGGGGAGAACCGGCTGGTGTCGCTGCCCCTGTCGCGGATCCGCGTGATCATGAAGAGCTCGCCGGAGGTGTCCAGCATCAACCAGGACGCGCTGTTCCTCACCGCCAAAGCCACGGTACCGGCTCCCTCCTCCCTCCCTTCCCTCAGGGCCGACCCCGCTCCTTCCCGCCGCGCAGGGCCTGGGCCTCCCTGAGGTACCGCGGCCCGGGCCGGGCTCCCAAAAGGGGTTTGTCTGGGGCATCGTCCCGTCCGGCTGAGCTCCCAGAGCTCTTGTGTCCACCATTGCCCATTAGGATAAATGAACCTGTGTGGAAGAGATAGCCGGTTGCTTTCTGATTGTAGAATGTCCTGTGCTGGAAGGGACCCACAAGGATCATGGAGTCCACCTCCTGTCCCTGCACAGGACAACCCCACAGGTCACACCGTGTGTCTGAGGACGTTGTCCAGTCTCTTCTTGAACACTGTCAGGTTGGGGCTGTGACACCTCCCTGGGGAGCCTGTTCCAGTGTCCAGCACCTCTGGGTGAAGAACCTTTTCCTCATGTCCAACCTGAACCTCCCCTGGCACATCTTCCTGACATTCCCTTGGGTCCTCTTGTTGGTGACCAAAGAGAAGAGTTTGGCATCTGCTCCTCCTCCTCCCCTTGTGAGGAAGCTGTAACCACCATGAGCTCTCCCCTCAGTCTCCTCAAGGCTGAACAAACCAAGCGACTTTAACTGCTCCTCATACGGCTTTCCCTCCAAACCCTTCACCAACTTCGTAGCCCTCAGTATCCCAAGTGTCATTTGCTGGGCTGTGGAAAGCGTTAAAGAGATCAATATGAATTAAGTTATATAGTAGAACCTAAATCTGTGGTCAGTGCTCCAAGGAGATGCAACCATACTCTGAGCCGAAGCTCTTTTGAAATAAATTGGACACTCCACAACGTGACCAGCATATACACACTTAAATATGACATTTGTGTCTTTAAACAGGAATCAAAGAAAATTGCCAACTATGTGCATGAATTTGTAGTTTGACTCTTCTCTTTTGTTTTAATTTTTTAGGAGCTTTTTGTTCAGTATTTGGCTACACATTCCTACAAACATGGCAGAGGCAAGGAGAAGAACGCTCTGACTTACAGTGACCTGTCTCATACAGCAGAGGAGTGTGAGACCTTCCAGTTCCTTGCAGGTATCTGTAGCATGATGGTGATTCCAGTATGTAGTGTGGGGAAATAAAAAAAGAAATTTTGCTCTTATTCATTTGTTTTATGAGGACACAATTCTCCTGGTCATTAATCTCCTGTATAACATTCAACTGGAACTCATAAACTACATCACTGAAAACATTTCTTTGTGAATGGGGATTTTTCTGGTGCTTCAAAATTATACAAGGCTAATTAGTTCTCAGCATTTTTCCTTAAGCCTTTCTTAAATTCCAGCAACTCCATCTGAAAGCTTTCAGCCTATAAAGCAAGAACACTGCACATCTTTATGTGAGAAATTACGTGGCTCCAAAATTACATGTTTAAATCTCAAAGTCTTGTTTCTCAAAGTCATTTGTTAGATGGTTCCTCTCTTCTCACATATATAGGTACACACACATGCCGGCGTGCACGCATTTTTTACTGATACTCGGATTTTTGTTGTAACACTTAGCTAAGAAAAGGCACTGGCATAGGACATAGGTCGAGAATAAAATATTCTTAGCCCAGCATGTCTCTGGGTTCCCCGTGGATACACCTTCAGAGCGCGCCGTTCTGCTTTGTCTCATGTCCGTTGTTATTGCCCTGAACAAGTGTCTTACTTTAATGCAGAAAAAACGTTTTTACAGGACCTAAATGAGATGAATCTCAGGCAGTTGAGTAACTGAGCACTATTTTACATTCAATAAATAATGTACATGAGCAGATAGTACAGCCAGTAATCAGTTGTAAAATATATTCCTTTACTTACTTGTACCATAAGTGAGTAATTCCCTCTTCATACAACTGTGCAGGTCAGACTGACTTACCTGGTTATTCACTTAAATAATTATGTTTTTAACAAAACCTCTTTCCAACTTCATTTCATCACTGGTATGGATGCAACGGTATTGATGAGCCAATATAAGTATTCAACTGACTACAAAAGAAACAATTCTTCCTTCCAGATATCTTGCCCAAGAAGATCTTAGCTAGCAAATACCTAAAAATGCTGGAAAAAGAGAAGCGAGATGGAGAAGTGGGGGAAGATGATGAAGAGGATGGGGAAGAAGACGATGAAGATGAAACTGTTAATGAAGATGTTGGATCTTAAGACCAATGGAGGATTGCTTCCTAGCTGATTGATTTTCTGTTGTATAAAGGATGTTATTTTTGTGACTGAGAATCCAGATGCTGGATCTATTTATGTACTGAGCCATCTGCTTTTGCTTTGTTTAAGAAGTTTAGAAACTGAACTTTATACTTGCTGAAGAGTGGAATTCTCCCCTCAGAAACGTGGTGGGGTAAGAAGACCTCATGTCGATCTGACAGCAGAACTCGCTCAGGTGATTTAAAAATTACTCCTTCAGACAATCATTATCCAAATTTGAAATTTCTGACAGGCAGCTTTCAGTCCAGAAGCTCTTTTGCCCTTTGACTAGAAGTCAGTTTGTGTTTCTCCTCAGAGCAGAAGATGAGCGGAGGTGTTTTACACTGCGCCTACTCCTTGGGGAGCCAGTAACCGATCAAACCCTCTTTCTGTCTTCCACAGCAGTGCCAGGCCATTAGCAGTGGACCAAGACCATTAGAAAAGTCTGTAAAAACAGCTACTTCTGTAACGCAGCTGAAATAGGCACGTTGGCACAGAAACAGGGTGGAGGATGAGATCCATTCTAAGAGCTGGTGTGGTTCTGTGGTGGTAAAAAGTGCAGGTGTGAGATAATGATGTAAATATGTACATCTAGAACCTTTTTTCTCTAATGAACTCCTGCAGTTTGTTCATGGTGTTCTACCACAACCCACTGCACGTTGTTAGATGTGGATTGTTGAGAACAAGAAACCCTTTTACCATTTGAATGACAGAGCTGGATTTTTCATTTCTTTTGTTTCTTTTTTTATGGTAAAAATGGTCACCGTCCTGTGTAGAATTTTATATGCAACTTTTTAAAATAAATCTTTTGTATGAAAAGTGACAACGGGTACAGAGACTTCCTATAGTTCTTCTAAGCTTCAGTCACGTGTGTTATCGGCGCACAGGCCTGTGTGCTCGTTCATCTTTCCAGGAAGGAACGGAGGACAATAGGTTCTGTGATGCTCTGAATAGTCTCGGGTCAGTCTGAGGGACAAGTGACCCAGATGAGCCAGTGTGTGCCCAGGTGGCCAAGAGGCCACCAGCATCCAGGCTTGTGTCAGGAACAGTGTGGCCAGCAGGCCCAGGGCAGTGACCGTCCCCCTGTGCTGGGCCTGGGGAGGCCAAACCTCGAATCCTGGGGTCGGTTTTGGGCCCCTCACGCCAAGAAAGGCCTTGAGGTGCTGGAGCGAGTTGAGAGAAGGGAACGGAGCTGGGGAANGGCCTCAAGTTGCACCAGGAAGGTTCAGATTGGATATTAAGAAAAAATTCTTCCCAGAAATGGTTGTGAAGCAGTGAACGGGCTGCCCAGGGCAGTGGTGGAGTCACCATCCCTGGAGGGTTTAAAAGATGCAGAGATGAGGCTCTTAGGGCCTGATCCGGATCCCTCTGTAGGGCCTGAGCAAGAGGCCAGTGCAGCACTTGACAACTTTATCCACGTCCCCGGGCTGTGCTCCCAGAGCTCAGAGCTGTCCCGCACCAGGAGGCTGCCGTGCCGCGTTGTCCTGCAAGCCGCCCTCGCTCCCAGCAGAGGGGAACGTGTCCTTTCCACCTTGGACCTGGAGCCCGAGCGACAGCTCCGGAGCCTGAGCTCAACCAGAGCGCTTGGGAACAGATCTGGTGCCAGAGCCGGGCTGCAGCACGCACACCTGGGGAGAAGGAGCAAGCACAGAGCAGGAGTTCTGAGGCTCTACACAGCTGGTGTCTTTGAACCTCACATGAAAGACACAATTAGGAGGGAAAGAAAAACCCCAGCTGGCCGTGTTTGGGTGGAGGAGCCGCGCTGTCAGGAAGGACGTACACAAGGAAAGCCACAAGGACGCAGCGCTCCTACGAGTTTCTCATTACCCCCCTGATCACCCCGTTCCTGCAGCGTCTGCCCTGTCTCCCTGACACACCTCACGGTGCTTCATGTCCTGAGCCCCTCAGGGAGAGGAGTTGGGAGTGAGGATGGGACTGGGGAAGGGGCTGGAAGGTGTTTTAATGTTTTACTCAGCTTCTTACCATCTAATTCTATTTTACTTGACAGTAAATTCTATTAATTTTCCATCAATCGAGTCTGTTTTTCCCGTGACAGTAACTGAGAAGCGATCTCCCTGTCTTTACCTCAGCCCATGGAGCTGCTTTATCCTTTTTTCTCCCTCTGTCGTGTTGAGGAAAGGGACTGAGCAGCAGCTGGAGGGTGCACCTGGCCCCAAGGTCAACCCTCCACACCAGAAATACCAAAAGAGCACGTTAACACCAGGCTACACACTAAACAAAATGTATTTTAGGTGATATCCGATGTGCAACTAGAGTAACGAATACAGCGAGACACCAGGGTAAGATTCCTAGTGACAGACCCCCGTCCTCTGTCCCTTGCAGTAAATCAAACACCACATCGACGAGCGATCACAAAGCGCCAGCTACAAACTGCGCCATTTAACACGAGCTTCCTCAGGCTGCTCTGAAAGCGACCGAGGAACATTTGAACAAAACAAAGCAAATCGCCCGTGTCTTACCCTGCAACTGGATCATTTGCCTCAACCCTACAGCTGAAACAACTGAAAAAGCAAGAAAAAGCCATTATCTCACGCTTCTCCCTTTACAGCTCAGGGCTTTTTTGCCCACTTTTTGCAGTTGCCGAAGGTTCCTGTGGGTCCTGCTGGGTCTATCGCGGCCTGTTTAAGATGTTCAGTGATTTTTAGCCCAACACAGGCCAGGGGTCGCTTTCCAGGATGAATCTGTCATTTTACACATAGTTCTACTTTTTTCCACCAGCTTGTGAGATCTTCCACCCCCAGCCACTGCTGCACAAACCACATGAAGCTTCATAAGCTTGCAAAAAAAAAAAAAAGCTAAAGGAACTGTGGTTATAAAGTATAAATCACCATATTTCATCTCTCTTAACATTTTCCTGTGGGATGATGAACATATTCTGTCCATTAGTGAGGCCACGAGAACTTGGAACGCCCTTCGGGACTCAATTCAGCCAGAATCCTCCACGGGGAGCCGGGAGCTGCCAAAATTCATCACAACCTCCGAGGCCTCGCACTCACCAAAGCTCGTTGCCATTAAAAACCAGTAACCGGGATCCGTTTTCTCCAATTAAAACCAGCACTTCAAAAACCAGGGGGAAAAAATAAAGCTCTTCCTGAAACGGAAGGAACGGCGGTGACTTTATTTTGTATTGAGTAAAACTTATGGGTGTTTGCAGGGTTGGGAGCTCCTCAGCAAACCTGCAATTCTTTGATATCCCCATTCACTTGATGCTTTACAGTCAACACCGAGGACTTAATTTCTATTTAAAAATTGTAGGATTATATATTCAGGATTATACCTTGTAAGACACTCAGTCGAAGCAATCGATGATTTTAGATTCGACTCTGACCTCTGGCAGAGAGAAAAACGCGGCATCGGTGCTGGAACGTAAGTGCTGTTTGCAGAACGCACAGGGCCTTTTCACCCGTGGCCTGGGATTTCTCCATTGAGTGGCAATTCAGCAGCTTCCACCACTCTGCTCACCACGGAAAATTATTTAGGTCATAAATACATCCCATCACGGAAAAAACACGGCGCGTAAGTAACTGCAGCAAGCGGCCAAATTAAATAAAAAGGCGTCAAACAGAAGCGCGTAAAGATGAGGAATTGTATTTTATTGACATACTATGAGGCGAAACAAAATTGACACCATACAAAATAACTTTATAAAATATCATTCACATCATTATTTTTGTCGGGAATTACAGGATTCTGAGCCTGTTACAAGTCTTAACGTTTTGAGGTGAAAAACACTACGCTAAATCTTTAGTATTAGTTGTATATATATACAGTAAGAAACCAAAACAGAAACTGTTAGGTTTTTTCATGAGTTTATTGCAAAAGTAGTGCAAACTATTTTAACCTTGCAAGCTGTAAAACAAACTTGGAAAAGGACCCACCTAAGCTTAAAAAAAAACACAAACCCATGACGATAAATGCTCAGTTTCACAGCCTTTGAAGCTTCCTTCAACAGTTCTCAACTAAGAAACTCCCCAAATCTGCATATTTGTAGATTTTTATGGCAATTGAGAAGCAAACGACGCGTCCCCACCAGCGATCGGGATGGGATGACACTGGGAACAGCTCTTGCCGAAACCGGCACCGCGTCCCCGTCGCCCCCGAACACGGACCGACGGGGCATGTTCGCGCCGTTGGTTTTCCTCCCTTAGTAAGCTCAGAATGGAGAAAAGACTCAAGAAAGCAGCACACGAGCGACGACGAAATATTCAGAACTAGGAAGGCGTACTGTCTGTTTTCGCAGCATCCTTTTCCTGACGTCTACGTCATTTCTGGTGGCAAACGCCGTGCCCAACGGCTTGCGCCAAACCGGGGACGCCGCGTTCTACGAGAGCGACGGAAAATTCACCGAGATCGACGGAAAAGAAAAAAAATCGACGAGATCGACGGAAAACGACGGTCTAAACCACTAACCGGGGTCCCCCAAAGCAAAAACAGGTAGCTAGTAATCTAAAAACAAAAAAAATAAGAAAAGCAAACAAATGCTACATGGAAAATGTTAAAGGAACAAAATGCAGCATATTCAGGCTCTTTTTTATTTTTTTCTTGAGGTACCTATATAAATATTACCTTCTGCCCAAAGTACTATTTGTCTTGTTAAAAAACTAAAGTCCTTATCACGAGCCAATCGCAGGGCGGCCGTTACTATTGAGAAAGTGCAACCATGCTGATCATTTATCTGCAGCATATCAAAGGATGATCAGGCTTTAGAAAATAGAGCTTAAGTCCAGACCTGATGGAGCGGATTTATAAAAACATTGACCGGAGGCCTTTTCCTTTCGTTCGAGTCTCTCTGCAGCCTTAGGAATTCCTGCCGCGACGGAATGTCAGCACTTTTACGAGTCCATATATAGCTTTCTTTCTTTAATATTTCAACTAAATAAAATTTTACAGAAAAAAGATTTCCCCTTCTGTATTAGGTACTGGTAAAAAGTCTTTATTTTTTAAATTTTTTTTTTTTTTTTAAACTTCAAAAAATGATAGCATTTCGTAACTGAAAATTTTCCAAAAAGGAATCATTTGTAAGTAAAAAAGGTTCACACGGTAGAAAAATTTACACAGAGTTGTAAACTGTTACGTACAAAACAGTGGAAAAGTCCATGACATTTTATTCCCTTACCCCTACACGTGTATCCCTTCATTTTATATATATATATATGCACACACAAATATTGGGTATTATATGTGTGCATATATAGATAGATACACAGAGATGTATTTATTAAGGGTCGGGATGATATATTTCAAAATATTCTTTATTGGGTATTTCTCTTTGCTAGTTCTGCTGTGATACTGTACATTTTACGACTCGATACACTGACAAATATTTTAAAATTTCCTAAAACTACGTTTCGCAGCTTCTTTTTTTTTCTTACTTTACGGTTAAAATTCATTTGCTGGTTTTAATTAAGAACACGACTTTTGATTGTTACGCACTGGGGAAAAAACAAAAACAAACCCGAAAACAAAGCAACAAAACCACCAAACACAAAGGCACAAAGAATCAAACTCAAACACAACGTTGTTGTCTCTGCGGAATAAAGCCCGAGGTTTCGGTTGGCGGAGGTCGGTCGTGACACGCGGTTTGGTCGCTTTTGCCAATCTCAATGTGAGGAAATAGCACCCAACTGGTTAAATGAGGTAGATCCAAATCGGAAAAAGAAAAAGAAAAAATAAAAGAAAGCGAGCTGGGTCCGCAACGCTTGATTTGCCTCTGTTTCTAATGGTTTTTAAAGATTTTATGTCAGTCGGAAGAAGGGGAGAACCATGGCACTGTCTGAAGCAAGCACGGAACTCAAAAGCAGATTTTTGGATGGAAATGCTAAGTACGAAATCACAATCCTCCTTCAGGCAGATATTTCTTAGCTGGGGGGAGGAGAATACGTTCAATCAAAAAATAATAATTATAGTAATAATAATAATAATAAAAAGCTGAGATTTGAGCAAGAGCCAGCGCCTCGAGCCGTCAGCCCCTGGATAGAGACCGACGCGCTTCCCTTCATTTCTCAGGTGAAAAAACATCTCCTTTTCGACTACTTCAGCTTTATAGCAACACCCTCCTCTTAAACCAGGATTATTTTGCATCCTCCGAGCAAAACGGGACAAATTCAGGGTTTTGTTAAGGCTTGATTTAAAGGTCAAGCGGCGCGACCCACCCGACGTAGCCCCGCGGAACCTCATCGGCGGAGCCCCGAAACGACGCTTAAAACCCACCGAGGGTATTTCTGCGTCTGCTTTTTGTATCGCGAGCACGAGACTTTTTAATACAGCTCAACGCGCACACCAACACGCATTTAGTACCACTCGAAATGAGGCCCTGAACTTCATAGATATATGGGTTTTTTTCTCCTTTCAAAAAAAAATAGCAAATTTTAAATGGTCGTACAATAGGAAACTTCTGAGTTGATTTTCGGTTCTTTTTTTTCTGGTTTTTTTCGGTTATTTTATAAAAAATAAAAATTTGAAAACTATCAAAAGGTTAAAACCTTCAACGGGCATCAGTTAAATCCGCAATGTACCGAAATTTCAGCAAAAAAAAAAAAAAAAGGATTTAATCAATACATTCTGTTTTCCATCACGTTAACCACTTTGCTGCGCAGAAATGTGCGTCTTTTATTGATGAACTGCCCTAAATTTGGAGGGGTTTGTGACAAACTAATGAAGTACTGTGGAAAACAGGGAAATTGTGCTTCTTATTCCCAGCAAAACGCTACCTTTGTATCTTTTATTAACAGTCCCGCTTTCCTTTCCCTAATGTGTGTGTGTTTGTACACATAAACATATATGGATACACACACTATATATATATGTATATAATCTGCTAAGATTTATCAACAAATTACAGAAAATAAGTGGTAACACTCCTCACGTAACTTTGCCAAATATACGTCCTCATTGCACCCAATCTAAAATTTGATTTTCCACAATTTATACCTCTGAAACTTATTCCTTTTTTAACTATTTTTTCCTCTTTCCCGCCCCCCCCCCAAATGTCCTATGCTATTTTTTAAATAGCATAGTGGGATCTGAGCACCTCACAGCTGATGCAGAATTAACTTTGGCGAAATCTAGAAAGGGATTTCTTCGGATGTTCCATTGATACGTGATGGGTTTGATCAGCGCACGATTCAATCGCTGAGATTTTGGGGCAAGCACACGCGATCAAAACTGTGCGATTTTATAGATACTGGCATGAGTGAAGCTTCCTCTAGTCACACATTTAAAGAAAAGCTGATAAATACAGAACAGAGTCCATATTAAATGTTTTTCTGTTTTCCTGACAGGAAATCCAACCTAACAAAGCAAATACGAAGAGAAACTCCCAGTCTTGCTCGCTGACCTTTCCACAATTCCCGCTTGCCAAGCGCACTCAAAAAAACCCCAGAAAACGGCCAGAAAAGTTTAAATTCATATTTCAGGGCCAACTCCTCGGCTGGTTCCAGTGTAGTATCCGTAAATCCCTGCTGATCAGACTGTAGATATTCCAGCAGGTATTTCATTTGTGCTTAAAGAAGGGGGGGGAAATATCAAAACTAAAGCAGACAACAGCACATCCAAAATGTGGCAGGGATAATAATAATAATAATAAAACCAAATAAATCTGTGCGCTCCTAAAAGCCACGTCAAAATATTTGTAATGCAAATATTGGGCTTTTTGAAACAGCACAGGTTGGTTGGTTGGTTGAAAACCAAAAGTATCATTATTAAACACCTTAACAAGTGCTTAATTAGCAGTTTTGCAGGAAAATGTTGCCCCTCGGCCTCATTATCTCATCTCCATCTCTTCCTGGCCACAGCGACAGTGTCTCCAGATCCACGATACGAGACATAGCGAAATATTTCCCGAAAAGCAGCCGCTTACTCTAAAGCAAATCCCTATATTTCACGCTTTGGCGGAGAGATTTGTTCAATTAGAACTGAGAACTGAACACAATTTTTGGAATTTTACCCCGTTCTTAGTGAGCTGATTGATTCACCCAATTCTCAATGAGAATCGGCTTCCAAAAAGTCAGAACTGCCGCCAATGAACTTCGTTAGTGTCTATACCCAATGATTAAGATAACGAAATATAGCATAGAATCCCAGCAAACTTAAGCCCAGTTACTTTTAAATTCAGAAAAAGACTGCAAGGAAGCCACACACCAGCACGTTGTGCTTCAATGGAGTATTTCTGTCAGCAGAGTGGTTAATTACAACACGAGGAAGCTCGTTTGGATTCGTTGTAAACAAGACGTGATGTATTAACGCGGTTTTCTACAGTTTCATTGCAGGTTATTTAAAGCACCCTTAGTCTGCGTGCACTTATTTGAGTTACTGCCAGTGCTTCGCACAGAACTGACGCTAAATATTCACAATAGGAAACGCACTCAAGGTTTGGGGTTGGTTTTTGGTGTTTTGATTTGCAAGTGTAGTCTTTTCCCTGTTACGGTCTCCCGTCAATTCATCTCATAAAGACGTTTAAAACCAAACATTCCGATAGATCGGTTTTGCCTCCGATTCAAAACACGTTTCGAGCAGCTTCGTGGCATTTCTCAGCCGAAAGCGCGACGTTTTTCGGCCAACAGCTACCCTGCAAAATCACTTTTCATCGGGAAACAACAGTACAGAAGGGAACGGGTATGGAGTCAACCCCGCGCAAAAGCCCACGTGCCGAACGTGCCATTTGCCGCGTCTTTTCTCCCGTTTTCTGAATGCTTTGCGTCGACGCCAGCCGCAACGGGAAGACAAAAGGAGCGAGAAACGAAACGGTAAAAATACAGCTTGTTTGGAGCGTTTTGGCTCACTTGAATGATTAATTTCTCTGCGGAGGAACGCGGGAGGTAGCCTTGAACTGCACCTGCAAGACTATCACAAAACCACCTTTTGTAGTGATTTGGCCAAGGCGCTACATTCATATTAACACTTCAGGCCAAAATAAAATAAACACCACGAAAAAAGCAACCGAAACGCATTAAAGGAGACAAAAGGGATTCCGCGCCACACCAAGCACACGCGCACAAAACCCCACGTATCCCTCGGATCAAATCCATCTCGGAGGAATAAATCCAGCCGTTAACCCTCACAAACGGGAGGCAAAACCCGGTGTTTTGCATCCCGACAGGGCTGGAATTCAGGTCCCTCCTATCTCAGAGGGTTATAGAATTAAAAAAAGGCAATTTCTGATGGGCAGATCAATGGTTTTTCATGGGCAATCAGAGGCAACACTATTTCCGAGTCCAGAGCCCTAAAACATCCACCGCGCTCAACAAGAGCAAGACCTTGGAACTCGGATCCCAAATGTCATTATTCCACTAGTTCCACCACACGCGCCGCTGCTTCTTCATACGACGCAAGAAGAAGAAGCTGGAAGGACCAAGGAAAACGCAACGGCTGCAGTTGATAGTCCAGATATTACGTTAACGCTATCATTTCTCTATGGACGATATCAAAAATTGGCATTTGAACGTTGCACGTTGGCAGCTGAAAAACTTTGTGTTTTTATGGTGTGGGAGAAATATGCACGGAGAAGGAAGAAATATTTGATAAATACGGACGAAGCCTAAATATTTGCGCTGTAATAAAGTAACTGTGCCCTTGGATTCACAGCATGACGCAAACACAAAGAATAATGTTTAACCCCCAAATCTCGTATCTCGATCCTGTAAAATATGGCAGTATTGTGAAAAATAGAGGAACGCCAAGGAATGGTATCCACAGCACTTCAGTATTTGCTATACGTAGCGCTATTTACAGTATTTTCAAACACCTACAGCAGATGCAAAACAAAAGGAGTCTTACAGTAAAAAGGGAGTTTTAAAAAACAAATAAATCAGTGCAATTACCTTCTAGTTGAAGTCTTCCTTAGAAAAGACTGCACGAATGCATCAAGAAGTGTGTTACCAAATGTAATATAAAAGTGAAAAAAAAATGTACAGTCCTGCGTTAGAAATTGAGAAAGCCACAACGGCGGGACAAATACACAAAGAGATGCTACTGTAGGAGAAGTGTATTTAAAAAAAAAATAGGAAAAAAGAAGTTATTACACTGGTATCGAGTGTGAGAAATACTGAACGAGAACTTTTTTTTACATTCGTTTCTTTATGTGTAAAATAGATATTTAAGGAAAAAAAAACCAAGCCATCCCTTATGGGTTATCTGTGCCACCAGAGATGCTCCCTGGATTATGTCAAGGGACAAGCGTGTCGATCCGAATCTCCAAAGGTCCCAGTCCTGCATTTCTAGTACTTGGAATTTTGAATAAGCGCGGCTTGTAGAACCACAATCTCCTATTTAATAGAAAAGAAACCTTTGGGCACGTACACGTAACGTTTTCCGTAAAAGCTTCGGAAGCATCGTAACTTGATTAGAAACTTGAGGCTTCTCGGAAAGCAACCCGGGCACACAAAAACCTCACATCCCGCACCCTTTGATAATTTCAATTTAAAATTATCGTGGAAATATTCTCTCTCCTCTCAGTTATAAAAACGATCTGCAACAGCTGAACGCAACTTCCGTTGAGAAGGGCCGAAGGCTGCGGGAGTTATTGAGAGAGTCGGAATTCAAGCGAAACCTTCACAACCTTTTTGCTTTTAGGATGAGGGAGCGTTGCCTGGAGGCCTGGACGAAGATCAGAAATATTGATTGCAGCTTTCTTGTTTAAGCATAATAGTTTCCCCTACATTTTTCACGCTGGCTCCAGCAGATTAAGACACGACACCTTTCTCTAAGAACTCCCCCCAAGCCTGATGGATCTAGAAAGAAGTAGATTAATACACCAAAGCTGCTGTAACACGGAAGATCACGGATTGTAACTCGGGAAGCCAAAGACGGATGCCGAATATTCTAACCCAAAAGAAGTTCTAAGGAAAAGGAGCGATCTCGCTCCGTACATCAGTGCATATACACAAACTACAAGTGTTGAGGTTGCATAGGGCTCTCTCCAACGCCAAAAACTCAAATAAGGCAGAGACAAATTCACCTAATTCCAGCATTTCACGACAGGACTGACTCGACTCTGCCTCCTGGGCTCTACAAGAGGCCGACTGGACGTGTTACAATATTCAGCCACTTGAGCAGAAATGTCCTCCTTAATATCTGCTCATCTCCCCTTTAAAACAAAAGAAATACCGTCAAACAGCAGCAGTGGTCAGTTTGACCTCCGCATCTGCGACGGGAATAAGGGATTTTTGTCACCGGGGTGCGATTCCTGTGAGTTTTCAGGTTGCTCAGCACCAGGATCAACTGCACCGATGGTCGAGTTCGAGCAAAGGGACGTAACGAAGAGCGAGAGGAATGGAAGGGGTGAGGTCCTGTCCTGGTTTTTGCAACAGGAATCGGGCAACTCCTTCGCACGGGCTGAAAGAAGGAAAATAAATTAAAAAGAACTACCGGAGGGTAACGCACATTTGGTTATTGCTGACCTGAGCTGCATAGCGACGTAGTGGTTATAACTGTGACTTCGACAGCAGGAATGTGTGTGAGATAAGAGACTTCTTGAGCTTTGTGTTTACCTGAGATATTGCTGCTCTGCAAGGACAGGTGGGAGGTAAAGGGGGGAAAGAAATAAAAAAGTAGGGGTTTAGGTGTTCGTGGTGGTTTTTTTTGGACAGGAGACATTTTAAAAGACGGCATTTATATTCAAAATATTGCCAGAAAGATAGCTGCTAGGCTTATAGCACGCTGTACTTTTCAAAGGATATATTGAGTCAAATATATTTTTTTTAGAAAATGCTTTAAATTCTTCACTAATTCGGCACTTGCAGGGAGTGGAAGGGGAAAGGAAAGGAGGGAGAAATCAAGCCACGAACAATTAAGAGGTTTAAGAAGGTCTCTAAAAGGTAAAAACGTCCCTAGCCTGAAATGCATATAACCATCCCAAGTTCTTCATACTCAGGGAAGGAAAACTACTCGAAATTCCCATTCGTTCCAAGGACACACAGACAACAGCTACGCTCGGATTCAGGGTCTGCCAAATACTCCTTTTCCTCACAAAAAGGAGCCGCAACACCTATTCCAGCCCCAAGAATATGCCCTAAATAAGAAAGGGTGAAGTCCCAGAGTCTGCTTCAGAAACAAGATTTGAGGTCGAGACAGATTCCGCCCCCCTCGCCCCATCTGACCCGCGGATAAGTCGGTTAATCCAGATCTGCGCAGAGAGGGAAGAGGAGGATGGGTTTCACATCCAAGAGGTCTCTGCATAATGAAGAGCAAATAACTAAACGGCCTCTTAAAACGGTTGATTTTTTTTTTCCTATTCGTTAAGAATAATTCATATAAAAAAATAATTCTTCTAGAAAACTCTGCCGAATTAAAATCTTCACTGAAATCTGAAATCTCTCCAGCAAACGCACAGAGAAATGAGATACACCCACCAGGGAAAGGTTTTGAGGGATCTTTAGGGGAGGTAAGTACGACCTGGCTGGAGCACAGAAAGCCAGACAACGCAACCTGGAATTTGCTTTCTGTTCTACCAGCGTAATTTCAACATCGGGATTTACATAACTATGACCAAGAAGAAAATCTGACCCAGCAGCCTAACCACCGAATTAGAATTACACAAATACAATTAACGGGGTTTACGCTCTTCTTTCACCTACCCACCGACAACCACCGCACTGCTACAAGGTGAAGATCTTGCGCCAAGTTTTGTACCTAAAACTCTTTACACAGCAAAGGTTGGGCATTTTTTAGCTTATTCGACAGCAGCTGGTTCTGGTTTATCCGCGACGCGGCGCAGACCTCGGTACTGGTTAAAGCTACTCGCCCATCTCACTGCCTAGAGGTAAACGTAGTTAAAACACCGACCGAGCAACTGCTAAGAGAGAAGATGAAGCAAAATGACTCAGTGGAAGAGAATGAAATCTTTAAAAGGGTATTTCTGTTATCCTATGAAAAATAAACACAATCAAGTCAGCATCAACAAGTTTCCTGGGCTTTTTCCATTTGCTTCTAAAGCTGCTTGTGGCATGGTAATTAGTGCAATGGTTTACGCGTGTACTATGTTTTCTTTATGAACCCAGTGTGCAAACTAACAGAAGAGTTTGTCTAATAGTCATCAGTTTTAATTAATGCTTCTCCTAAGAGAACGTCAAAACTCTCACATTTACTATTGACCTTATGCATAATGAAGAGAGTCTCGCCTCCCTCCGTAAGTAAACTTCAGTTTTCTAAGATTTCTCTTTACTGCATAGATTCTCTGAGTTCTGTCTCAATGACAAACAGCGAACACTCCTCTACCAGAGCTCCTGCTCCCCCGATATCCACCATATAAATAAAATACAATTGGTTTGTGCTTGAACGAACGTAGAGCGTTGGTCTCGTGTGCGTCTCCGAACCGCGCAGGTAAAACCTGCCCTGTTGTTCTACAAATTCCGAGTTCTAGGACAGACACTGGATGTAACTCTGACCTTGCACATCCATTGCATATTTTTGCGTTTGAATAGTAATGTCCCCACGATAAGGTTTTGATTTCCAAATCCAAAGCATTCTTGATATGTTAACAGAAGTATAATGAGCACTCCTTAGTAAATAAAAATAAATAATAGCATCTAGTCTATCACATTAATACTGTGAAACATATATAAAATTTACATTAACTCCAACAGTGAAAAAGGATTGTACTGTATTTATCACCACAGACCCGTATTCTTTAGAGACTTTGGAAAGTAAGTGTCACAGTCCTGTATGACAAATTCTAACGTTAGCTGTCAGTATGATTTTAAAAAATTATTTACTGTTTTTTTTCTTAAATGGCACGTTTTCTTTTGCCAATTGAACTGGACCTATTAAAAGTTTAAGGTACAAGTTCATTCTATTTTTCTTTCTTTAAATTCTTCTTCAGTCTATGAAAAACATTTTCAAATGCAGCACAATAAAAAACATTCAAGAACAAGCTTCAGAAAATACAGTTGCCCTTAGACACACAGAGAATAATCTTTGTAAGACAGCTGAAAACCAGAATCTTGCCACTCTTTGCTTTTGAAAATAAAAATTTTGTAAATGCATCTAGAATAACCAAGGCTTCGTAAATAGTCTAAAAATGCTTTGCTTTGTATTAAAAGCTGACTCACAGCATTTTAGCCCATCAAACTTTAGTATGAATTAGATCTTGCTGAATCACTAAAAGCGATTCGATGAATAGCAAATTGAATGAGGAATTTTGTGGGTTGGGTTGTATCTTTTTTTCCCCCCCTAAGCCCTGAGAAATCACAGCTCTTGATTTCATTATAAAATATGGGTCTGTTTTACACCGAGCAGCTTAGAGATTTTTGGCAAACCACATTTCCACCAACAGCGGGGTTTGGTACAAGAACGCAGTTGCTAATCAAGTGTGAAATTCTGGACGGAAGGCTTTGTCGCAAACGGGAAAGAAAAGAACCTAGGAAGATGCATCGCTCATCGCCGCAGGGCGGGCAACGTCGGTCTAAGTGCAGCTGGTCTCGTGTGAATCCAACTCTGTGTCGTACGGAGTCGCCGAACATTAAAACATGTCAAGCGAAGTACATAGTGCGCAAGGTGTCCTGGTGAACCTGAACTGCTTTAGCAAGTGCTTGGTGGTCTCTGCCGTTGCTCTGGCCGGACGTGTGGCTTCCTTCAGCGCTGGAAGAGAACGGAGCGGGGAAAAATACAGAGCTTGGGGGAGGAAGGAGGCAAAACCTTATTTCATCTGCCTCTCCTTGCATAGAATGATTTCGTATCGTTTCTTGTGCACGGAACAGGCAGAAGTTAATTACCCTGAAAACACCACTGAGGGTCTGAAACGGAAGAAAGCACAGAAGCGAACGGCAACACCTTCTGCTTGTTTTTCCATAATATAATTCAGTGGTGAGACCAAATTTACCCTCAGGCTGCAAACTGAGGATACCACCGACCCCACAATGAACAAGCCCCACCTCCTTCCTTCTTCCTTTCCAATTCTGTAAGAATTTAAAAGCACGCAACTCACCTATCGTGTTCTTTATCCACCAGATGGTACCTGGCTCTGAAGGCAACCAGGTGCGCGTAATACGCCGGCGCGGGGATGGAAACGGACCGGGTGCAGCGTACGTACGTATGACACAGCTGGTAGGTGAGAATCTGCAGCTCATCCGAAGAGAAACGATTGTCATCCCAGAGGACGTGGTAGTGAGAAGGTCTGCTTGTTCCCTGGGGGCACATCGCACACGTCAGCATTTCAAAAACACCTTCGCATTTCCACTTCCGTAGGTGAACCGCGGCATCACCGTCCGCTTCCTCAGCGCTCACTAAATTCTACATCCTTCAGAAAATGTTTTCTCTTAAAAAGGCAAACCACCTCCCTCCTTGCTCCCTGTCTACCTGTTCCTTTTGTATTTTTTGATAGAATCGTATTTTCTAGAATTTAATCGCTTTTACTGCAATTAAATCGTACTGAAATGCACTTTCATCTCGTGAAACTTCTACCTGACAAAAAGCCACCATATGAAGTAGCTTTAGGCAAAACATCAATAGCTAACAGCAATCTAACTTGTGCCCCTGTTGAATACACTTTTTTCGAGAATATTACATTTTGACTTTCCGTACTGCTGTTGTTTAACAGCTTCTGTTTCTGACTGGGAAGAAGACATCACAAGAAAATGTGAAAATACAGTGGTGCTACCTAAAGTTATCACTTGTTTCCTAGGAACTGGATGCACATTTCAAGAGAATTTAATGCAAGAGGCAGCTCTGTCAAATAGTCCAAATACCTGGTTACCACTCAAACAGCACACAGGAGAGAAGCACGACGAACTAAATGAACAGGGTGTGCTTCATCACTGGTTATTTCGTTATTGAACACAAACGGCTGTACCTGAATACCCGCATGACTACACAGGTAAAAGTCGAACTCCGATGGATGGGTGATTTTTGTGTCCACTGTGGTACCAGCTGGAATGTTTCCGCTTTTTCCAACCTGCGTGAACAGCAAATGCAAATATGGTAAAGGCACGCACACAGTTTTTTCCTTTCAGGTGCGTAGTAAGGAAAAAATACAAGAAAAATGAAATTGTAAAAAGCAAAAAGTCAAGAAAGAGCGAGCAAAACTGAAATTTTGTTCCACTGAAAAATCTAGAGTGTCTCTACTTAATACAGAGCTGAAAAAAAGATGAGCTGCAAAATCTTTGTGGAAGTTACCTACAAAAATGAGCTTTTCTGATTAATGTGAAAAGAATTTCCTGCAACTGATCTGTCAAATTCTCTTCACCTTCCCATTCCAGGACAGGTTATTCCTCTGTAACTTTTCCTGTTTATACCTGAAAGGGGATAATCCACAGTTTTAAGACAGGCTGCTGCTTTACTTCAAAGCAGAACTTAAAAATACTCTTGAAAACAATTTCACAACTGTAATCAGAGCATGTTATCAATACAAAAACCACCTTCATGTCAGCATCAAAAGTTATTAAAAATTGCTTTGAAGCCTAGAGAGCTTCAAATGTTTCGCACAGAGAAGCCTGATAAACCCTGTCTGTGAGCAGAGGTTTGTGTCCACATCTCAGCTGGTAACTGCAACCAAACCAGTGCTAGAATCACATAAAATGCGCCTTAAAATGCGTTTGGAATCCTACACAGATCTCCAGTCACAACAAAGAGCGGTCGAGGTAACTGTTCCACATCTGTATTATAAACACTACACTGCTCGGATCAATCTCAACCCCTCAGGATCTCTGGACAGTAAAAAAATAAACCGAAAAGAAAACCGAAAACTTTGGCAAACTTCAAAAAGGGTGGACGGACTTGTTGAAATGCACATCCTGCTGAAACTGCGTAAAAGCTTCTTGCCGGTTTATTACACGGGACGGAAAACGAAGATTTTCCTTTGCAGAAAGATCTCACCCGCTGCATTCTGCAGTTCTCCTAATGAAGTAAGCAGTGAGTAGCAGGAACTTGGCTGCCTGCTCCATCACAACGTACCCGTTCGTTTTTATCCGTACAGAAGAGTCTGGTGTGATGCCTTTTCTGCACGACTATAAATGTAATTCCAGGCTGGTAATCCTTTTCCAGTTTAATACACGCTTCTCTGATAGCCAACAATTCGTGATGAAGAACCTGAATCATAAACACCAAGACGGGCGATAAGCAGAAAATTTACAGATTAATTATCATGTTCTTTCTTGCGTCGTCATTCGGAGTCATGAGATGCCAAACCGTGCAGGATCAAACCTTAATTTCTTCACTTAATGAGAACAAATTAGATCAGCAGCCTCCGGTGCCAGGCGAGAGCTGGTTCTGTATTTGTTCAGCTCCAAGCATGAGGCTTGGACTAATAAGCTTTATGTCAAAATCTTTTTAACTGCCAAATACAAATGAACATTTAATTAGGCTGTTGAATATACAAACAGTCTAATTATTTTTTCAGACTAGCACAAGGGATAAAATCCACAATTGCTCAACTGCACGTTCTGTCCCAGCTTTGTGAAGGCACCAATAAAAACAGAGAGAGGGACGTGTAAGAAAAAAAAACAATGATTTGGGTTAATTATAAATTAAAATATCAGTGAAAACCAGCGATAAATGGGAAAACAGCATCAAAAGTTCATACAAAGATTATTTCATTAATTCAAGTTTACTAAGTGACCTTTACTCCCTTCCCCTTGGATTCTGAGAAGTTGACTAAATTCTGTATCTTTTAATTTACATCTCCAAAAAGTGGAAAGCTTATGTAAATATCTTGAAAATAAACAGAAAAATATTTCATAAAAGATGGTACTTGTAAGCAAACAAAATAAGTACAAGAAAGTATTTGTTGACTTTTATTGGGGATGGATTAAAATTGAGAGTGTGAAAACAATGCATTTATTAATCCTGGTTAAAAAGTAAATTAGCTTACATTTATTTTTCTTTACTGTTTAAGTTCTATGGGATACAGTCTGATTAATACATCTTGAATAGGTCACAGATGTTGAATGTACGTTGAGCGTAAAAACTATATAATCTAAAATCTTGCAAAGGAAAAGGGTTTTGAAGGGGAAAAGCATTAAAAAAAAAAGCTCATGAAAAATATAAAAACACTTTCCCTGCTCTGCTTTGGTAGAATCCAAGCAATTTGTTGAGGAAAGATTAGTTGAGGGCATATTTCTTAACTCCAACTACACAAAACCACGTTACTACCAGAAAACTACGTCATCGAAACCTGGAAGGGAAAAATCGGACCTGTTGGAACTGCCCCTCGGAGACGCCGTCTCTGTAGAAGATGATCCGAGTGGGTTTAAATCGCGTTGATTTGTAGAACTGAATTAGCAGCTCCCTGACCATGGCAGCCAAATCCTGGATGATTTCTTGGCGGTGCTGCTGGACGCGGACGGTGGCACAGTAGCGATTGGGATGAGCGTCCATGCTCCCTACAACCTGTTCAAAGATGGTTAGTGTCCGAGCAAACTTAAAAGCGCTTTAATAAAGTTATTTCATGAAGATCACCATAGGATCTTGTAAACTCAACTGTAAACTCAAGGGTTGACCGAGCAAAGATTTAGCCAAAATCAGAATGCGATTGTGAAGAGCTTTGAGTTTAGTCTCGCACTCAGCAAACAGAAAACTCATTGTAAATCTAAACAATGAATTTCCTGTTTGCACCTCTATACAGTTAAAAACCCCTAAATACCATTTGAAGCACTAAGACCATGAAACCATTGATTTCATTAGGACTGGGGCACAGGAGACACTGTGGACGAATCCACGTCCCCCAGATATATCCACCCCAAACAGACACCGCTCGCCAAGGGAAGGGATTTTCCTGTTTACGAAACATCAAAACTCACGGCCATGGGATTTAAAAATAGGCAAACGAACAAAATCCAAAATCCTTATGTCCAAAAATCACAACTAAGCACAACTCCACCTGTTTTTCCACACACACACGTGCATAACTTTTTAAAACAGAGGCTGAGACATTGCACATACTGTCGCCAAACACCTTCGTTATTAAACAAGCCATTATGGGTGTTTGATATAACGTGAGTCAAAAGCCGGTCCCCGTATTTAAGGAGTACGTTTCCAAGTGATTATTGCACATTTTGGGTTAGCAAGAAGTTTGAATCCCCCCCCAAACCACAACTGAACCAGCCTAGTTCCCTATCACGATCAATTCTTCCCATTTTTCACTGCTGGAAAAAGCAGATTTAAACACGCGCCGGCTTATTACACGTTACTGAGCAGCAAGCGAGAGCGGAGCCTAAAGACGGTCCCCAATTGACTCACCGCGGCAATCGAAGGTTTTTTTCCATCTCCGGCTGGCGGGTGAGTTACATCCGCACCAAGGAATATGACGGGCTGTTGAAATACTGGCGGCCTGGGAAAGAGAAAGGCAATTTGTAAAAGCTTAATAAAGCGCGTTAGAACTTGAGTAAATAGCGCTCGGTATCTTGCAGTGAATGAGCCAACAATTTGCGCTTGATCTGAGTGGGTCATTTGTACCGTGACAGTAATTAGAAGTCCTGCTTAGGGTTCTCATACTAAATGCTTAGGCATATTTTTAAAGCGGAGCTAATTGTAATTTTTCATTAAAAATTAGTAAAAAAAAAAAAAAAGAAAAAAAACCTCGGAGAATTGCAGTCTTTATTAATTAGACCATAGAAAAGAATAAAAGTTGATTGCCTAGCAAATGATACCTGAGAAAATTAAAGGACTGTGCACGTATACAGATGCTAGGATTCCGTTTCTGAATAAAACAGCAGCGTTGGTAAGAAGTGCAAAAATTGTGGTTGCCATATGTATTATTTTTAAAGTTTTGGGGGGTTTTGTGCGTGTGTTTTGTTGTTTGTTTTTTTTTTTTACTCGTGTTTCTAAGTTCTAAACAAACCTTTAATTAAGAAACTAATCCACTGCATCAAGAGTAGAATAAAATAATACATTGGAAACGTTAAGCTTCAACTCTCTTCCTTAATAGGACAATTGGACATGGGAAATCCTAGGCCACCGGAATTTTTCCATGTGTGTGGGGGGCAATGGTTATGGAGGTAGATTCTGCTGTTTTCAGACCTTCTCTAAAAAGGAATTTGAAGGTAATTATAACAATGTCACTTATATTGCAATTATACAAAGAAAAAGCTGTTCTATTCCCATCCCCTCAAGAACCGAAAGTAATGATTAAGGGGTTTTGTTTTAAATACCCCAAACCCACACTTTTCTAGAATTCCCAGGTGTTGTGTGTAGTTGTGCCTTTTTTTTTTCCTTCATTTAACTCTATTTTCACGGCTTCTCGGTACGATGAGCAGAATTCAACTTTCTGACCGCATTAGTGTTGGCAGCAAATGCCATTTAATAGAGCTTATGTTTGTGAATCCAGTATAAAACTATTTATACATAGTGTGTGTGTTTCTGGTTTCCACAGCACTATCTTGAACGCCTCGATTTTATTTCTTGAACACTACGATTTTTAGTTGCGTTAATAGGAGTTTCCAACAAGCACACTACCCAGGCTGAGTTTATTTAGTTCAATAAACAGAATAAAGACAGACTAAATATATATTCCTTCTGATAACGTGTTTTTCCCCTCCCTACGTACTTGTTGGATTATTTTCAGCAGCTGCTTCTGACTGGCCTAAATACGCCAAAGTGACAATTTCCTTATCTGTGCAAACCAGAACGTTGGCTTCTTTACAAAATAAGGTGATATTTATTTCACTCCCATTCAACTATACGCAGGACTTCAGCGATACGTCACGTAAGGAATTCAATAGTATCAAAGCAACTTCACACAATATATCACAGTGTAAGTAAAACTTATCAACGCACCATTAATAAGAAATTGCGAGGTAAAGTGGACATGGAAATAAATGAAGAGTTTTCTGCTCCCAGCTTTTGGTGTTTTTTAAATGTCTAAGTTAAGACACACAACAAAATGAAGACTCTTGATCGCCATTAAAACGTAAAGGAAAAGGCGCTATTATTCAAGATACTCTCTATTTGTTTCAGAAAACTCAAGGCAAATAAAATGTTGTACGTTTTTCATTCCAATGAAGGCAGGATAATTCAATGGTCAGGTTGCTATAACAATATTTTCATTATAAATTTTAGCTGGAGCAAGTATTCCTCTCCAGTCTTTATAAGTTCGCTTTTGCAGGGCTATTAGAAACCAAAAGATAATTGGACTCAAGAGTCACTTAAACTACAGATAAAAGCACCCAGTTATCTTGATATGACACATTCTCTTTAAAATACAATACCCTCTTCCTTTTCGAAATCCGCCTTACCTTCCCTGGGGCAGTAAAATGTTATTTACGCCTCCTAATTTGACATTTATTTTTAGGCAAAGGTTGGAAAGAGTTTGGGGTGTTGTTCTCTGCACGTTTTTCATCTGGACGCACTGCGTGGCCATTCCCAGCACCGTGTCGCCAACACGCTTCACTTCCGCTGCGAAACAAAATGAAAATATATTGCAAATAAAACAGATTAGGAGACATTAATTCAGCGATAATTAACTACACCTTGAGTTTTAGCAAACTGGTTGTTTCAGCTTAAAGAAACAAGAAACCTAACCCAACCCCAGCCTCCAATAAACCTCCTAATTCTGTTCTGCTCCAGCTGCCGACAGTGCAGAAAATAAATAGAAATATAGTCATAAATAGAACTAAAGGCACTGCTGGCTTATTTTATATGATTTTTTAAAAATTACACTAATCGTAATTTTAGCATTATAGTGTTTTATCATCAGCGTGGAAGAGTCTTTGGCTAATGAAGCAGGTAAAGTGGATAATATCAGGATGACAAGCATTCGTTTTATTATTAAACGCTGGACTAGTAATGCAAACTTAATAACAGTAACGTGCTAAGTAATATTCAGAGAACCGGTTCGTCGCTTGCATAAAAAGTGTCCAGTTCTATGGGATGGCCCATAAAACCTCCAAAAGAAACTCATTAAGAACTGCACTAGTCGGAAGGTTAAAATAAATCCTATTGTTCATAATGAAATTGAGACTTCAGGACTGTAAGAGACCCAGAGTCAGGAAAAGAAGAAATTTAGGCTCCAAGAAGATCCAGCTCCCTTTGGAAGAGGAGAAGGAAAGAGGCTGTTTTGAGGAGCAGGGTGAGAGGGGGAAGAAAACGAGAGCACGGAGAAAACCCAAAGAGATGATTAGAGGGGGCAGAACGAGCTGTAATTAAAGATAATGACAAGGAAAGCAGATGCGAGCGGTGCCGCAGCCTCTCGGTGGTTAAGCAGAGGAAACAGTCCCCTTTTAAAGCCAAGCAGAAAAGCCGAAATGGCAGTTTGCACTGAATTTCTATTCAACAGATTAGAGACGAGCAGCTTCCTCTGCAAGGCTGAAGTCAAGGTGGGGGAAAAAAGGGTGTTATTTTGTTAAGGTTCCTTTTTTAATCTCTTTATCTTATGTAAGAGAATGTTGGGAACAGAAAGGTAGGAGATTATATTCTGTTGTAATAAATTGTTGAGTGTGAAGGATGGGATAAAACAAATCTGCAGCTGCTTGGTCGATCTGAGCCATTAGAGAGAGAAAAATAGTGGATGGTGCTGCAATTAGTCAAGGTGAGCGAAAAAAGAAGGAAGGTAGGAGAGGAAAACAAGCAGTCTTGCCTGTAGGAAGAGCTGCTTAAAACCAAAATGCACCGTTAGCCTAAAACATATTAAAACCGATGTGTATGGTCTATATAAA
The DNA here is from genome assembly GCA_013399365.1 of Pampusana beccarii. Taxonomy (NCBI): domain Eukaryota; kingdom Metazoa; phylum Chordata; class Aves; order Columbiformes; family Columbidae; genus Pampusana; species Pampusana beccarii. The sequence continues at coordinate 289,355 of VWYH01002497.1, read as the reverse complement.
ATGCACTAATTGTCAATCTGCTTCCAAAAAAACAGTTTAATTGCCGAGTTTTCACCTTGCGTGCGTCTGCGTCCTCACAACCCGAGTTAAAAAAGAACAGGGAAAAACCAATCAATTGGCAGAAATCTTCGCCTTCACTCAACTTATTTTGCCAAAGGGTGATGGCGTGAGTGAGCAAAGATGCTCGAGAGGCCACACAGCTCTTGAGGTCATTACTTCTTCAATCGCTTGGAATTTTTAGCCCACAAATCGTAGCACGTATATTTTTAATCCGCTGCATATTAGTTACATCAATTTCACAAAAGCCCTGGTTTCGCTTTTTCACAACCGACAGGGAGAACGTGGAAAAGCAAATTAAAAGCACAGCCAAAAATAAGGACAATAATTAAAGCCTTAACACAAAACATCACGCAGCACCAGAATAAAATTAATTTACAGCCCATTCCCTAGGTGGAATTTAGAAGTTGAAATCTGGTTTCACTATACATCATTCCGATATTTCACAAAGAAATAGGTGAAATTGCGACTCAAACACACCCGCTGGTGATTTGCACTCACCATAGACCGGGGTTTTTCCTGGCAAAATGACCACGACGAGCTGCAGCCCGGTGTAAGTGTTCTTGAGGTGCCTGAACATGGGCTCCACGCTGTCGGCGCCCTGCGCGTACTTACAGAAACACGGCTGCCCCTGGATGGGCATTCCCGCGTCCCTGGAAATCTTCCGCAGTTGTTCCGTAAAGGTCCTGAAGGATGGAAAGAACGTGCGTTAGATTCTCCGGTACCAAAATCCACCTCCATTTTTCTTTTTCTTTTTAAGAGAACGAGCCTGTTAAACTTGCGGAGCTGCGCTCTCGAAAAATCTGGCAATTTAGCCCGAGTGCGTCTTTAATTAACTGCCTATGTAGTCACTGAAAGAAAAACAGGGGAAGACAAAGAAATGAGCTGTATAAAGAACGGAATTACTAAAAACTTCGCGCCCAAACCAAATTCCACCTTATTTCACCTTTCTATGGGAGATTCAGTATAATTCAGTATATCACGGCACCCATGGTATTTTGGATAGTCTGCTCTACCCAACTTCCACGTGTCTCGTGTTCCTCCTTCTTCTTGCTGAGGAAAAAAACCAACAGAAGGCCCCAACAATCGTGTCGCAGCGGATGGATCTAACGTTAGCCATAATGAATTAGAAAATCTTGCTTAGATATTAGAGAAAAGGTGTTTCCTGGAGGTGAAGACAAACTTCCTCCAAGGATGGTGCAAATGTAAGTCGCTCTTTGATGGACCTGGTCAGAAATGGAGACAACCTGATTTATCAGAGGCTTTTATCAGTGAAAAGTCCTTCAGCCCCTGACGAGTTGCCAGCCCGACTGCTTCTCCTGGCTCTTGTTATTAATATTAATTAATATCACGGTAGCGTTTGGCGCTCTTCCCTTTGAAGGGACACAACGCTCACCCAGACGCACCGAGATGTCCTTCTTTGGCACTTGGATTATTGACCAGCATCATAAACGTGATCCCAGGTCACAATACTTAAGTGGCATCAACGCTGACAAAGCTCTTTGTATTATTTCGGAGCGGACGTCACCCCAAGTATCTAAAAACATTGCTTGTCTTCACCAAAAGGTGCCAGGCAATCCAACCTTATCCACTAAGAGGGTGCGAAGATTTAGTTTCTTCCAAACCCATCATTAAATTTCATGAATCATAACAGCCTGTGAGCTTAAGCCCTGCAGCTTGTGGCTTCTTGCAGAAAATTTCTTGCAGAAAAACACATTAAGTGTTTTCCCTGGCAGAACAGGCACTCGCCAGCTTAAGCAGAAAGAGTCAGCGGCAAAACATGCAAGTCTAAAATGGTGCAGGTTTCGAGCCTTTAGCAGTTCATCTGTAAGCGCGGTGTCTAAGTGGACAGGTAAAAAGGATAATTTTGAAGACTTTTAGGGATTTTGAAGGTGGTTGCTCTGCTGGATCTACAGCTGTCACGTTCCAACTTGCTCATCAAGGTGTAACAAGAGACAACGTGATTCAACCGGACGCAGCCATATTCCTAGTGTGAAGGAATGGCCTTTCACGGTGAGAACCATTGATTAGTTTGGGTTGGAAGGGACTTTCAAAGCCCACCCAATGCCACCATGAGCAGGGACATCTTCACCAGCTCAGGTTGCTCAGAGCCCCGTCCAGCCTGGCCTGGGATGTCTCCAGGGATGGGGCATCCACCACCTCTCTGAACAAGCTGGGTCGATGTTTTACCACCCTCAACAAACTCCATCTAAACCATCAAATAATTTTATTTCGGCTCATTATATTGAAGACTTCTTCCTATCTCTTAAAACTAAGTTCTCCTACACAGCATTTCCATTAGAAGCAACAGCATGAAAAGGAAAACCCTCTGGCAGCTTAGTTCCCTGTTNGAATGGCAGGAAGATGTGCTGGGGAGGTTCAGGTTGGACATGAGGAAAAGGTTCTTCACCCAGAGGTGCTGGACACTGGAACAGGCTCCCCAGGGAGGTGTCACGGCCCCAACCTGACAGTGTTCAAGAAGAGACTGGACAACGTCCTCAGACACACGGTGTGACCTGTGGGGTTGTCCTGTGCAGGGACAGGAGTTGCACTCCATGATCCGTGTGGGTCCCTTCAGCTCAGGACATTCTCTCATTCTGCCATGTACCTGGACAGAACAAGTCCCTGGCCTTGCACAATGGGAAGAAAAGTCAGAGGTAAGATCCCCACTGTTCGCTCACTGCTTGTTTGGGAAAAATTCCCGAGCTATTTGGCAAACCACCTGAGGGAACGCTGTTATGGCGATGCTGTTGTTATGAATAAATCCCTGTCCTGCATTCACCTTACAAAGAGCAGCTGAGTCACCTGCGAGGGTTCAGCTCTAAGAGCTGCGCTTGCCTGTGCACGAAGGGAAAAGCAGCTGCATATAAAGAACAGACAATGCATCCACACAAGCACGCACGCTGTCCCTGACCTAGGAATGGGAGATGTCACTTTGAACAACAGCCTTTCAACAAGGACAGAGAAACCAAATTCAAAGTTTCGTTCAAATGTTCAAAGTCGCAAAACAAAAACTAGTCCCCCTCATCTTGCAAATACAGCAACTTGCACGTTATGGCAACTGTAGAGAGTACAAAGTTTTAGACAAAAGCTGGGTTGCTTTTTAAAAAATTTCCTTCTAAATAAGCGCTGCACAAATAAATCTATTCCATATAAGCAGGAAAAGAACGTAAGATGACAAACCCGTTAGCTTTCACTCTTGACAAACACTTAGTGATAAACACCCTTCCTTACATCATTTTGGTTTTAAACTCTGTCCTAAGGCCTCACTGGTCAGAAACCTGCCATACAGTACAGATCGGTTTTGGTAAGTCTGACTTGGAGGATTTCACGATCCTAGCATTGTAATCACATTGGCCTAATTCAAAAACCAAAGAGACAGAACTCCAAAAGCACCGTTAAAGATATATCGCCATACTTAACAAAATATATTTCCTAAATAAAGGATGATATGTCCATAATTAGTCAAATCACCAGCTTACGAAACACACTTACTTAAGATGAACTTCAGTGCACTGGCGCTGAGGAGCAAAGCACGCGATTGCCCAAACCTTGATTTCAATTCCAGTGTGAAACTGCTTATTCCTCATGTCCCAGACTCCTTGAACTGGTGTGGCAATTGCTTTGTTCTGCATGGGGAAAGCAAAACAACCCAAACCATCAATGCAGAGATGGATTCACGCTAACAAAAATCAGTTCTATTTCTGCTTCCCTCCAACTAGCAGGCTGTTTATATTCTCAGGGCTTTCTCCGCTGCTCAAACATCTATCCTGTCTTATAAAGATCATTTTATTGATGTAGCAAGACAGCCTGCTAGCCTGGTGAAATATAAACCTCATAAAAATAAAGCTCATATTGTTCTTTTTTATTGTCGATGGTTTCCTTTGGTTACATAAATCAGGAGCAGATAGAAATTACATATGGACAGCAAGTCAGATTCATGCTTGGAATATAATGGTAACAGGTATATTTCTACAGCGACTTTAAAACCGCTCAGTGAACTTTCCAAGAGCAACCTAAGTTTTATCGGTATTTTACACAACACATAGAGGGAAACAGTGGTTATTCAAAAGGAAATATATAGGTTATTCAGCTTTGACCTGGGCAACACTTTTTTTCCCACCATCAGACATTACCGTGATGGAGAGAACAAGGGATATAATAAGATGACTAAAGTAATTCTGAGAATGTTAATTACCTTAAGATGTTATCAAGGCTTTCCTCTTGCATAAAAACAAGACACATTATATATATATATGTATTTGGAAAGACACCTCAATAGGAAGATTTTGTCGGAAAGGTCGACTGAAAAGCCATTGTAGTGAAAAAACCTGTGAGTAAATATAAATACTCCAACAGGACGCGATGGCTCAGAGAAAAACATGCTGATAGACATAACAGCTTGAGATAGTTGCCTAAATCCAGCTGCTCCGCACAGGACGCTCAAAACCCACCAGAAGTTTGGAAGATTTGAGAGTTAGGGGAGGCAAAAATGAACAGTAANGGAGAGAACAAGGGATATAATAAGATGACTAAAGTAATTCTGAGAATGTTAATTACCTTAAGATGTTATCAAGGCTTTCCTCTTGCATAAAAACAAGACACATTATATATATATATGTATTTGGAAAGACACCTCAATAGGAAGATTTTGTCAGAAAGGACGACTGAAAAGCCATTGTAGAGAAAAAACCTGTGAGTAAATACTCCAACAGGACGTGATGGCTCAGAGAAAACACGCTGATAGACATAACAGCTTAAGATAGTTGCCTAAATCCAGCTGCTCCGCACAGGACGCTCAAAACCCACCAGAAGTTTGGAAGATTTGAGAGTTAGGGGAGGCAAAAATGAACAGTAATAACTCGAGTTGTTTCTGTTCTCTCCACACACACCAATTTGAGCCACTATTTGCAGGTTTCTTCCTGCGCCACACAATAAAACAGTGTGTGAAAGAAAAAAAACACAGCTCACAAACATTTTTCTCGAGTCTATAGAAGTGCTGTACTTTCCACACTAAAGAAGCTGTTGAGGGACAGATCGCCACAAGCAACACGCCCGTTATGTTGAAGGACTTTGAGAAATTATTTAAGTTCTGAACACTACACGTATGATGACTTTAGGACATTACACCCACCATTACTCATTTAAATTAACCATAGGATATAAGTTATTGCGGCTGGTGACTGATGTTGCACGTACCCGGCCTCCGTAGAGGATGGACGGAGGCTGCAGGACTCGACCCGTCACGTCCGTCATTTCATCTTTGACCATTATTCCGAACTCACGCACATAGGGGTCGGTATTAAAACTGGCGCTCCGCATCTGAAATTAAAAGGAATTCGATATTTCTTGTAGAAAAATAAGTTCTTTTCGTGAGATCTGAATACTTTCTGAGATAACCTGCGTTTTGGGATGTATCCCTTATATATGGGTGACAAGCATTCCGAGCCATCGTTAACTCCACTTGGATACACGGACGCCTCAAAATTAGAAACAAAGCAGCAAAAGCACACTTGAAAAACCTTTTGTGAGGATGTATTTCTCTGCGATTAATGGAGAAAGTCTTACAAAAACATAACCTGCGTGTGGCGCACAAATGAATTTCTCTTTTACTATTAGCAGACACTAAGCCCATCCCTACCCTTCTCTGGATTTTAACGGAACACTCACCAATTTGCTAATCTCTTCTTGGCGATCAGGTGCTGATCTGGCGGTTGCTCGAATCATAGTGGAAGTTTGATTGTCAGTGAGTTTCTTGATGCATCTTTGTCCCGCCACTATGTTGCACACCTAAAATATCCCCGCGTGAAAGGAAATGAAAAACGACAATTCAACTTTTTTTGGTTGTTTTCCTAAATTTCTAAAGTGGGCTACTCAAAAAAGCTTTGTCAACATTTAAGCCTTTTTGCCCCCGACCCCAGAATACAGTATGATCTCAACATTGACTTGCCTCGAGAGGAAGGTACGTGTGTTTCTGCTCCTGTCCAACTTGTAAACACGGAAGGTGAGGGTAGCGTAAAACTAATTTGTGCCTGTCTTTAAAATACTGAGCTACAGTGCATTCAACTGTTTGTCCGTTCTCCTGCTGAAGCGGGAATCTGTTGGAAATCCAATAGGAAAATGAGCCATTACTTTATGTAGAATACTCTCCCACACTCGCTCAATACATTTCTTGGCACGAATTAAACTTAGTGGAGATTAAACCCATCTTGCTGAAACGATGCAAGTTCTGTAATTAAGATTTCATCATTGCTGCTATTGGGTATTTTCTAATAGTACCACAGAAGGCTATTTCTCTAACACTCTTGATATGTGAAGCTATAAATTAAGTTTCCTAAGAGCAGGTGCCTTTGAGACAAAGACTAATGTTTTCTGCTTTTCTGGGATACTTACAGTTCTACATTTCAGGATATATCATGCACAGAAAGTAGGATGCTTACTATGAGAGCCACAAACCCAATTATTGCTTCCGAAATGTATTTCTCTCTTTCTGTATGTTACAAATATATGCACACACATTTGCATGTGCTTACATCAAAGTGGGGAAAATATTGCCTTTTCATTAATATAATACATCGCTGAAAGAGTACCAAATAAAGCCCAAACAATTAAATACCAGATTTAGATACCGATCAGTTATGTTCTTCTAAAAAGCCGGTATCAGTTTTATTACTGCTTAAAAATGGGAATAAATACCTGCACGTTCAAGTTCTCTGCAAATCTCTGGTGATTTAGTGAGTAAATAAAAACATCTCCAGAGGAAAAATAGATTGGTAACCAGCAAGATTAGAAAACCGATCCCAACTGGCACCACTTTTCTACTCTAAAGTTCTGGGAAACATTACGCTATCAATAGAGCGCCCAGTTCTTCCAGTGTTGAAGAAATCCGTAAATTAAAAAACAAAACCACAATCAGAAAAACCTACCACAGATCTAAACCAAAAGGATTGTTTCCAATGCCAGGACATTCATTATCGGATCAAAATAAAACAAAAAGAACAGCAAAACTGGGAAAATACTTGGAGGTGTATTTTAAATCCATTGACCAAAGAAAGTATCGTTTTCCAAAGCAACTTTTCCTGTGTTAATAAGGCAGGCAAGATATTTTACCAGCCTGATATTAAACACATGCTTAAAAAGAAGCAAAATACTTTACGTTTGGTGACTTGCTGGTCGTCTGGTGACATTGCACACTCTGTACTTTCTTTTCATTTGTCCACAGTGTGTTATCTCCACCTTTAGACCTAAACATTGGAAAACAGGTATCACTGTTTATTCAAAATCCAGGTGTCAGCGCCCTTGATTGCTACACAAGGTGTGCAGTAAAGCCATTCACTATTTAGCACGTTCTGCGAGCTGATGTATCAGCATATGTGTGTAAATTCAGGCTGCTGCTAACACCGCGTATTTGCCCTCTCTGCCAAAGGCGCTAATAACTTGCCAAACACCACCCTGGTCTTCCTACGTCATTTGTTACGGCTCAAAGCGCCACCTATTACGAAACCTTCAAGAAGTACCGAGTTTTCACGAACGCCTCCGTAATCTGTATTTTCATTAAAATCTGTATTTTCATTAAAAGATAAACTGCCACCGCAATACCTCCCTTTACAGCTTTGCTGCAAATTCGAGATGACTTCTTCTATCTGGAGAAGGAAAACTCGTGTGGAAAAAAGGACAAAAGCAGCTGGCAGTTCAGCACCTGATTATTTTTACACAACATTCACAACCAGTGCAAGCTCGGGATTTCTTTATACTTTTCTTGCTGATTTCTAAGTGGGCAAAGATGATTTTTGCAGATGTTTTGTAGAAACAAGGAAGCTGCAAGATGGGTTTATGGGGTTTTTCTTTTTTAACTTGCTTGCTTTCATATCATTAAGTACCTCAATTTTCCACAAGAAACCTTTGGCGATCACCAACAGTAAGATTCCTTCCTTCTCCTCTTTGATTCAAACATTACATATTAGAACAAGTGTAATAAACTTCCAAGAGAGCATATGTATGAAAGATATCTAAATATGCAAAACCACATTGCTAAATCATGAGTAAAATCTGGAATATGAAAATCCTGACAGGAGCAATTGGAAAAATTTAAGATCTGGTAATTTTTAAAAAACATGAAATCCCAGCTTTTGTGAACATTTCGAAACCATGAGATTAGGAACTGGAGTCTCTTTGTCATGGAACTGGCACTATCGGTATGTTTCGAAAGTGAAAAATATGAAGTTTTTGTATTTCTAACCGTTAATTTGTATTTACTTTAGAGACGGGGGTTACTTTAAAAGAGTAAAGTACTACAGTAAATGTAGCTTCTCAATATAATGAAGCAACACTCACTTCGGGAGATAAATTGTTTTTAAGGAGACTGACATAGAAAGAGATGTTGCTCTATACGCTGAAAAGGTCTCGGCAGCACCTCGAGTCTGTGGTAATTTACTTGTGTGGGTACCTGAGCTCTAAATGTGGCCAGTTCAAAACGAAAGAACAAATAAATATGCTCACTTAAGTTTTTATACCGGTGATTCATCAAATCTGAAGACACGTATTTGCCTGAACTGACGCAACTTTGCTTTTATTCACAAAGTGGCCTGTCAAGCTACACAGATTAACTGATGTAGTAAGAAAAAAAGCCAAATAGACTGAAACATAAAACGATCAGTAAACTTCTGAAAGTCTTGAAATATACGTGAGTAATAAAATGATTCTTGCCTCTTAGTTTTGCTCAAAAAATGGATGTGCTGTTTGGTAGAATAATCTGCCTCCCAATAAGGCAACTGCTACAGAAAGTATTTTGAATATGTTGTGGTAACAAATCATCAGATAGAATAAAGCAGTTTTATGTCATTTAACTATTACCTTTTATTTCTTTGGTAAACTTTACCCTTTGGGAATCTGTCAGAGGTTTTTGTTGTTCTTCAATACTTTTGAAGTCCAAAACTTCACATACAAACTCGATAACTGGCTGTGCTTTGTAAAATGCAGTTGCAGATACTGTAGGCAAAAATGTTAACGTTATTTAACAATTCCGAGGACATTTTTAAGAATCCAACAAACAGAACTAACTTTCTGGCTTTCCAACGAAAGAGAAAGACACGTCGATGTTTTTATAGGACCTACCATCGATATTTAACATCATTTTCCATAAGGAAGGTCTGACTGATTGATGGAAGCCAAACCAAACTTCTCTGCCACCACCCAACGGATTTGAGCACCCTTCTGAAGCTGTAAAGAAAGATCGCCCCACAGGAGTATACCTGCAATAAAGAAAAGAAATTCAGAGCACAAAATTAAAGCAAAAAAAAAAAAATAAAGGGCGATGAAGCCGTCACTAATGCAAATTCTCATACTCAAAAGCACAGAAATGTCAGTGTTTCAAATTACCAACAATCTGAGATTCCTGTCAGGACTCAGGTTACAACTCTCAAAATCCATATAGCTACAGTAAGAAATTGGCTGTAACTTATGTTCGTTTAAATTTCCTTTCAGTATGTTTCTTCGTATACTTACTAATTCGAATTGAAAGCCATCATAACTTTTTTCAGCTGTGTTTCAGTAAGAAAATAATTAAAATCTCTGCTATTAATACAACAACGTAATAATATCTCCCCTCGTGTACGGCTTCACCTGAAATCCATGGAAACTTTGCGTGGGTGAACAACTCATCTAACAAACATTTTTGAGGCGTCTTTCACCTTGGTAATTCAGCACTGCACATTTAATATCAAATTAATCAAATCAGCTTCAATATGTTTCTCTGAACAAGGATGTTTGCCTAACTAGTCCGGGCTGGGTGTTGTAAAACCTTACTGAAGGGATTTTTATTCTTTTTTATCCTTAATGTGGGGATAAAGTCAATGTAATACAAGGCTATTTAAAGATATTTACATAAATTTAACTCATTTTCCCTGTTTAGTCCTTCAAAATGGGAAAGTTCGGTCCCACTAAGCTTTGGTCTTTACTTTCCCATCGAATGTAATTCAAACAGCGGTCTTGAGCAAGTTGTTAATTAAACCCAGTGTCTCTTGGGTTGGACTGTGAATGCTGTAGATCCCACTCGCTTAGGGAAAAAAAAAAATCATTTTAAAGTTTTTATTTTCTACAAAAACAGCTACACTGGGTAGCGTTAATGTCCTCCTAGCACAGTATCCTTTATATAAAATTGGCAACAAACATCTGCCCAAGGACACGTAGGAACAGGGCAACAAGTTTTAAAACCATCCTTCCATGTCTACCAACCTCCAATTACTTTCCACGCAGGGAAGGTTCTTCCTCTAAAGCCTACAGAGAATCGGGGTACGAGCGAGATCACATAATCCTGGAATAGTTTGGGTTGGAAGGGACCTCTAAATGTCACCCAGTGCCACCCCTGCCATGAGCAGGGACATCTTCAGCAGCCCAGGTTGCTCAGAGCCCCGTCCAGCCTGGCCTGGGATGTCTCCAGGGATGGGGCATCCACCACCTCTTTGGGCAACCTGGGCCAATGTTCTACCACTCTAATAATAAAAAATTTCTTCCTTACATCTATTCTGAATCTATCCTCTTTCAGTTTAAAATCATTACCCCTTGTCCTATCGTAAAACGTCACAGAGATGGCAGCAAACGTCAGGTCTGAAGAGCAGCAGGGAAAGGGACTTGTGTCCAGGCTGGAGGCTCCTAATCCCACACGACGAACAGAAAAGCAATGTATTGCCTCTCGCTCGAGCACACCACAGCTATTATTTTGGTTGAGTTATGAAAGCATGTCCTGCCCAAAAAGCCACCGAAGACCGTCGAGGTCTTCCCCTCACCTCATGGAAGGCAAGTGCCTCATCACCACATCCAGCGCCTGGATGGTTTCGAACGGGACGCTCGGCAGCCGACCAGAAAGGGCATCGTGTAAAGCCTGCAGACTCACGCAGGACATCCACTTTATGGCCACCTTAAATATCCTGTCCTTTCCTTCTCCTGGCAGCGTGACCTCCAGCTCCACCTGCAACAATGCCAAACAACAAACCCAAGATGATTCTTTCCATTTCAACACGAAAACAGGGCTTGAACAGGATGATGGATTCCTCCAAATGGTCCTACAAAGCGTGGGAGGAGACAAAAAGTAATAAAGAACAAACGATATTCATTAGGTACAGCCTCTTTTTCCAGCTAGATCTTTCCAAAGGTGTATTTGAGAAAGCTGGCGTGCATCTATCTCCATCTTTGAGGCGACGTTATCATTGAGAAGTGCTCGTGTATCAACAGGGAGGTCTCTGTGAAGATCCCATAACCTGATTTCAGGTGCCCAACACGTGCTGATGCATCACTGCTCACGTCAGCTCCCGCACACCTGAAATAAATAGGGGTCTGACACTGGCTGCCAGGATTCACGAATTTCTGGTATTTGCTCTCTAGAGCGCTCAAGTGCTATACATACTATTACTGTAGATATAGATCAAATGAGAGAAAATAAAATCCACAAAGAGCTTTCAAAGGGAAGACCGAAACAAAACAAACCACCAGCCCTCAAACGAAACAAAAAGCCACAAAACCCACCAACCCCAAATCCTCTTATTTTTAAATACCAAAGAAAGAACAAACGATGACCCCCCAAGTACTGGTGATGGCATCAGGTAGGAAACAAGGGCACTGCTTTGAGATGTTGTTCCCTACGTTGAATTTTTTGTCTAAAAACCACCGGCAAACTACATTATGGTAAATTACTTTAGCCGATTACTTGTAATTACTTGTAATGCTGATTTTTTTCTCCTCCTTACAACAAAGAAAGCCTGAGCACAGAAGTTCTTAGACTAAAACTGAGGCTCATCTGAAACAATGAGCAGTTCTGGGAGCGACTACAAGAAACAACAAGATCAGAGAATCCTTTGTGCTATATACAAATAAAAACACTGCATTTTCCTGTCCTAGGGAGTCTACAATTTAAATATCAAAGGCATTCGCTTGACAGAGAAACTGCAATTAGCGGGCTAGCAAAAATAATAGATGGGTAACAGCAAGTTAATATATGCAATCATCCGGTCTTTTGCGACAGCGCCTTCACTCGAAAAATAGGAAAGATAAAAACCAATAAGCCTTCCTGTATCCCCCCCAAAAAAACAAGTTGATAATTTATAGTATGCAGTCAAAATTAGCATTACAGCCGCATCTCTCCCCTAGTACAAACATCATTCACCAGGGGACTGGAGCAGAAGGAGCTGCGCGAAGACCAACAGGAACAGTCTGTAATTACGGGTTTGCTGGGCTGAACGGAGCCCGCAAGGCGAACTCTGCTGAAAAGCTTTGCAAATAAAGGTTCGGGTTTTCAGCTGACACAGGTTGGACGCTTTCTACGAAGCTTTTTCCACCATGGCATCAAAAGGTCTTCGACTCGCACCTCATTTACAGTGGATGGAAGATCTGTCACGCCTGAACTGCGTTTTTCTTTAAACTTCTCTGCTCCTCCAAATCAAGTTTCATAATTTCTACTTATCGCCGATACTCTTACAACACAACTCATCCGACTATTGACAACTTTCTGCTCCTGGTTTCAATTTACGAAGCTCCTTCACCGTGATGGAATGGAAAAGATGAAGAGCAGGCCTACTTGTGTTGTGGTATCCGTGTCCCCAGTAGAAATAACAGACCCGGGATTGAAGAATTTCTGCTCCAGTTGCTTGACTGCGAATCTATGAAGTTTAGCACGGCTGTGATGGTGAATTCACAGCACCGAATTTGGCCCAAACAGTTTTTGCTGCTGGGTCTATCCCACTTCAAACCAGCTGCAGCCACTGCTCAGATAAATAAGGTTTAAATTCAGCTTTTCAGGTTTTGTTCCTTTAATATCTCACCCGAATTACACGTTACTGAAGAGTGTATGTTTAAAACAAACCAAAATACATTAGGACCAAAAAAGGTGTCCTTAATCAACATTCTAAAGGTCACATTAGGCACCGCAATCCCAATTTAAATCTCCCAGTTATATTTTATTTATCCCCCTCTGTATTTTAAGGGCAAATGAACACGCTCATGTTTGACAGAGTAAGCAAAACAGGAAGGCAAAAGTAGTTTTAAGCGTGTATTTTACCACATACTTTACTACGAAGAATAAACTCTAAAGCCAAATTTACTCTTTTATTTCCTGCAGTTTCACCACGTGTCATCTGTCCCCAAATAAAAAATTCCCAGTCTCAGTCACTAACCTACAACCGCTCTTAAAAAGAATAGGTCTTGTAGCTGATGTCGTCCGATTGACCCATACAAACCAGCAGAATAAAAATTGAACCTGTCCACGTGTTTCTGGGGAGTTCTCAGCACTCCTCTAGAAAATCTGTGCAACACTACGCGATTATTTTATGGTGCTTTGAGCATCCAATGTACCTTTTCTCAATTACTGTCTTCCAGAGGAAAACAGATGTCCAGTTTCCAACCAAGTATTTGGATGCCGACCTCCCATGGACTTGTTCAGAAATCTCAAGCTAAGCAGGATTTCTGGATCAAACTGCAGCTCGGTTCGCTCAGAATTACTGCTTTCCTAATTAAAGACTGTGTAAGAATTACGTTAAGATACATCAGTTGTTCTTGAATCTTGCTAGGTGAGAAAACTATCACGTTCAGCTGAAATCTACACCAGGTATGAGAAGCAGGAAGGCTGAGTAGAGAAGATTAAGACTATTTACATAACAGAAAAAAATTCTAAAAGAAGCAGGGTTGTCAGCAAGGATTAAAAAAATAACAACCCCAGATACCACAACCTTCTTCCATTAAGATTAAGGATCCTCTATTAATCATTGTATGTTCATTAATCTTTGCGATATGATCCTAAATGTAATCAGATGTAAAAAAAAAACCAAACCCAAAGAAACCTAATCTAATTATGCTGGAGGAAAGTCCTAATACCTAAAAGCTTTATACTGGTTTAAACCATGCTTAAACCAATTTAGCACCATGTAAAAATTTCCCTCATTAAGCTAAATTTCCCCACATCCGATTTAAACCAGCTGAAGATTTAACTCTACTAGGTCTTTCCTCTGGGGGAATAATATTAATATACGTAAGGCAGAACAACCGACAAAGCACCAGATCTCATGGGAAATAGGGAAAAATACGAGTTTATTAAAAGCGAGCCTAAATATGAGCCACGGATGAAACTATTTGAACCAGCTTGTGCAAAACTCCACTAAAAACACTCTCCTCAGCGACTGCCTTTTGCAAACGATCATTGCTTCGGCTGGATTATTCCGTCCCACCCAAAATGGTTAATGAAATTATTAGTCAGCCTTTTCCCAGGTGTAGGTTACAACATTTGCTTGCACGGACACGAAGGAATCGGGGCATCAAAAGCATTTGCTGCTGACACAGCCACTAGACTTTATTTTTACCGTGTATGATTTGCTACGTGTGGGCTTGAAAATCCAAAGCATCGTGAATCGAGTCCTGTTTGGTCAGCAGGAATCCAGACCCGGCAGGAACAGGAGTGTTCCATCTCCTCCAGTTCCCATCAGAGGAGGGTCAACTCGCACCTCACAAAGCCTTCTAAGATCCGAGGATTAATTTGATCCCGGTTTATCCTCCATAGATAAACCATTTTTTCATTTACCTTTACGTATGAAATGCAGAATTTCATACTTGTCGTAAAATATATCGTCGGTCATCCACAACTTGGAAAGTATTATAAAGAGCTCTGTGTGTATCCAGAGGACTTGCTTAAACCCCTAGGAGATATTCAAGTATCATTCCACCTTTAGTAAACACTGAGCAATCTTGTATGTCCAACCTGTAGGAACTGGAACACCACATGTGAAAGTGAAAAATAAAACATTTTAATACTTCAAAATGATTCTTTTATAGTTTCCCTAGACATTGGCTTATCAGTCAATGAAAAATAATTAAGACTGGAGTAGAGACTGAGCTTTACTGCATGAGATTCACTTTAATACATTTGGGGGGGGAATAAAAATTACACACACGAGATTAAGAATTGGATTCAGGTGGAAGTATTAGCCACGTCAAGCACTGCACAGGCACACAATACGAGACAGCGAAGGACAGCAGCAACGATTCTGTAGCACACTGCTACTCAATTTAGGAAGACCTCACCTCTGTTCCCAGTCACAGAAGCAAGTTTCCACCTATTTCTGCATTTCCCTTTCCCCCTTTAATTTTACTTTTGCCTAGATAGGTTGTAATCAACTTCTACGGGACGGGACAGTCTGCCCCTGTAACTGTGCACACCCCCCCTTGTACCCAGAGCAGAAGGAATAACGGCCTTTGGGAATTACCGCAGAGTAACGAGAACGACTGTATCCTCACGTGTTCATCACCTAAATAAAAAAGGCCACGGAAAATTCCATCCGATACCAGACCGCAGAAGCGTAGGCTGAATTATTTTATACGCTTTGTGCGTTAGCGTGTTCCAACAGAGTCCCTTGTGCTTCAGCAGTCAGCGATGGGTACAATTTGCAGCTTTGGAGTGACCAAAGAGGTCAGCACCCCACAGACGGAGCTGGCAAACAAAACAAGTCCTCTCCAATCGCCCCAGGGCTGAGCCAGCAGGTCTCAACCTGTGCAGTTCAAATGAATTCGGCTCTCACGTCGTAAAGGATTAGCAAAGAGGTTCCACACCACCACCAGAGGGATGGAGGAGTTTATTCCAGCTGGTGGAGAGTGAGAATCAGCTTCCAGTGGGTTTTGATGAGACCAATGAGCTGACACACCAGCTTGGGTCATCCCGCTCTCATCTCCCAAACTCAACTGGGCTCCCACTTTCTCCCCAGTGCCAGAAATATCAAATCATTTCCTAACAGTTATTAGAAAGGCTCTGCAAATATTACATTAAAATCTCCAATTAGAAACTTATATTTAAAACTTACTTTATCTCTCCCGATGGGAAGCGGCATAGCTGTATAAAGGTTTTTTCTTCCATCAAACACTGGTTTGCGATCCCCAAAAATCTGGGTTTTAAAGTGCTGAACCATATGCTCCACTATTTCTCTGAAAATACAAAAAGATTACATTAATTCAACTTTTTTACTTTTGATGTTAAGTACCAAATGAACACTAACATTTATGAATAGATGCATTAGGCAAATGAAAGGGTTGTCCACTGCTGGGTATTAAAGACAAGATTTGTTTGACTGATCTGAATTAAAGAAACACTTTCACAAACTAAATTGTTTTCTTAAAGCAGCTATTTTTACCTTTTTCAGATTGAAAATTTCCTGCCTCTTTTCTGTGATCTACTGAAAGTCGTAAAGCAAAAGCTCATGCTCTCAGGCTCAAAACCAGAGGCGCTGGGTGTTCTCCTGCAGCTTCTGCTCCCCTGTCCTGCAGCTATTTCTGCACCCAAAAAATTGCTATCCAAGCTTGGTGCAGAGACATCGTGCTCAGAAAGGTTACTTTGAACTGTAATTTTTTTCACATATGCAACAGAAGTGGGATCCATCCAACAGAACTGGATGTGTACACTCACCGGGACCCGTGAATATTAAAAATACAAATTCATTTAAGCGTAGCTGGGATTAGGTTTCGTGTTTGTATGAATGAGGTTACAAAGTTCTTGTGAAACCACAGTGTTTACACATCGGTCATGCAAAGCAGTTCACCAGCCCATGAGAGGTCTGTTGGGATAACAACACCCCTTGATGCCAAAGGTCTTTGGTCCAAATGTCCCAAAGAGACGTCCTTACAAGGCTGTCAAATCTGAAATCCATCAGTGATCTGCAATACGCTGCCTATAAGATCCTTAACATACAGCTCAGGGCAAAAGGGCATTAAGAAGTTAAACCGACACAGATAGGAAACCACGGCATCCTCTTTCTTCAGTAGCCTTGTCAAGCAGCAGCTCAGAGAGGCTGCAGGTGACTATTTCATACACCTTGAGGTGGAAAGGCAATTAACCCAGCATACAGTTAGATATTACAGCGACGTAAAATTCTGAGACGAAACTGCATTCATTCAAGAAAAGAATGAAGATTAGTTTAATGGACAATTTCTTCGCTGCGTGCCAAGGCTTTAAGACAAGATGTGACCACTGAAAGAAACTTGCCTGACCTCCTAAGAAATCTGAATAAAAGTTGACCCGGTAGGTCCTGCCTCAGGTCTGCAATGCGTGCCTGAACAGCTACGTAGTTTGGAGGGTGGGAGGAAAGAGGTGTTTTTCAACCTTGAGTTAAAGACTGAGCAATGGAAAACCCACTGTCTTAGTGAGCAAGTTCTTCCGATTGTAGAATCATAGAATCATTTTGGTTGGAAGAGACCCTCAGGATCAGCGAGTCCAACCATAACCTGACTCTGGCACTAAACCATGTCCCTAAGAACTTCATCTAAATGCCTTTTAAACCCCTCCAGGGATGGCGACTCCACCACTGCCCTGGGCAGCCTGTTCTAACACCTGACAACCCTTTCCGTGAAGAATTTCTTCCTAATATCCAATATGAACCTCCTCTGACACAACTTGAGGCCGTTTCCTCTTGTCCCATCACTTGCTACTTGGGAGAAGAGACCAACCCGCTCCATGCTCCAAGCTCCTTTCAGGCAGTTGTAGATAGTTGTGAACGACTTTATATAAAAAAGAACATCTCCACTTAATTAAGGTTTTCAGGCTTCAAACCCCATTAAGCGCCGGTGCTTCTCAGCTGTGGGTAGAGACATCTTAATGAAAAGCAAGTTGTGAAGTTAAAAGAAGAGTTATTTACCAATTCACTAACTTCAGCCCTTTGGGACTACGGTTCTACCAAGATCATGTGAACGTACCAAGAACTGGGGTCAGCACCTGCAAGGAAAGCTCATCTTGAACCTCGTACGAGTCCCAGCTGTCCTCATGAATTACACTGAGGGCTATATATATTTTATATATATATATATATGATTATGCAGGATGCACATGTAGTCCAATTCTTAATGGTAGTTTTTCAGCTGGCTTACACATTCCTTGTATATATATGCATAAGCATACACAAAAATATAGGTATACATGTAGGACTGAAGAGTCCTGGCTCACAAAAACCCAGGGTACGTCTACAGGGTAACGCATGTAGGAATAAGCGCTCAAAAGAAATAAAGCATTCACTTCATTGTATTCTTCCCACACTGCTCTGAGAAACACGCACCATACCACCGCGAAACGCGTTTATGCCACCCTTGTTTACTGCGAAAGGCATTTAATCTATGTAGATTCATACCTGCTCCTGTTACGACAACAGAGGGAGTGACTAACCTGACAAAGCAGAGCGGGTTGGAAGCTGTCAGCGGAGAAAGAACTTGCTACTGAATGTAATTTGCTTTTTCAGTGAGAAAAAGGGGTTTATTACTGAATAATTACGCTCTCTGCCATTGATGAGCGAGCACCCACACACACTGGGCCATCACACAGAACTACAACCTACAGCAGCAAACCAGTTGCCGGGCTGGAGCTGGTGGCAGGGATACTGGTTAACGAAAGCAAAGCTCTCACAGCCCCCACTATGGAAAAAAGGACTGCTGATGATTTTTTTTCGGCGCTCCAAGGCAGTATTTCAGTGAAATGAGCAGGGTTTCCCTTGGGCAAGAAGAGAGTTCGGCTTAATACATTTACAACAGTGTTTGCTTTCAAAATTCAATTCAATTCTCGACTAGCTTAAAAATTTAATTTCTCATAGACCACCACAGGAAAAAAAACCACAACAGAACAGCAAAGCGTAGTGATGCTGCTTTATGAAAATGCTGCTACACTGAAGACCCAGTAATAATAACAGATAATGTATTCTAGTTTGTTAATTGACATTAAGAAAACTCTGGCTTTCAGGTGGCTTTTTTGACTTCACCCTCCGTTCACGTTCACAACTGCGTATTCCCCCCATGTGACCTTTTCTAATAAGGAAAGGTTTTGCTCTAGAATATATAAACAAGCCATTCCGATCCTCTACAGTCAAGATGTAGGTAGTTACGGCGAAGACACTTGTGGTTTCCAGTTAGTGCCAAGTCTTGTTCTCAAGTTTCGCTTCTGGCAACACCGCTGTTTTTCAAGTCAATGAGGTTGCCACACGGTGACTAATAGGGCACAAATGCAAAATGCAAGACCTAATTGCTTGTTTCCTTGGCCAACTGATCGTGTTTTCACCTTGCTATCTGTTTCAGGAGCATATCTTTCCCTTATATAGAATCTGCTGATGAAGGGTAATTTCTTACCTAATTTAGTCCCTCCACGATCCTCTCGCAGCAGCACAAACAAATGGGTTTTGCCTTCCCTTTGCGGTATGGGAAGGTGGGAAAACAGGCTGGTAACACCAACTCTGCGCTGAAGGACTCGTCAGCCAATTGCACTCCAATATTTAACCAAGCAATACGAAAAATCATATTTATCAAGCTGATTTATAGCCAGCTCCACTAAAGTTAATCCAATTTATCCATCTGTCACCAGTGGCTTTCAGCAGCAGCATCTTAAGATGCTGACAAGTTCAATCAAAATAAGGGATAATTCGCACCGAAGTCTTAGATTGGGAGAGGAAGATTTGGAGAAAAAATGTTGATGGATAAGCAAAGTTGGAAGCTATCAGTGAAGACTGGCACACAGCTCCAGCATTTTCAAAGGCAAACAAGAATGGGAGTAAACTGAGGGAAAGCAAAGCACAGTTATTACCTGTTAACTCTTCTAGGACATTTTTCTGGCTTTATATCCAATTCGTAATGGTAGATATCTATTTTAGGAATGTCCATTTCAAAGAAGTTGGCTTGCAGTTTGATTGTTCGCCCAGAAGTGCCAAAATCCGGTCGAGGAGGGGGTTTAAAGGCATATCCCTGGATTGGTGGTGGCAACGGTGGAGGAGGTGCAAGCACTGAAAAAAACAGAAAGCACAAATTAACCACTGCAACTTGACAATTAAACAAATGTACAGCCTATTTGACCAACGCGGCACAGATATTTAAACCGGTCACTTTTTTAAAGTAATGTGAAAAGCCCCTGCTATTAGGAGTCTGCGAATTCTAGCTCGCTCCTTCCCGCACTGATTCACCATTTGCTGTTATTTTCTAGCCTCGATTACTGAATAAAACCTTCAAATCAGTTGCATTTTCCTATACGACAAGTCAGCTGGGTGGGAATTTGAGAGACCAAGCGGGTACCGCTGGGAAAGCCAGAACCAGACACTGAAGCGAATCATCCAACCACGTTTATTTGGGCAAACGCCTAGGAAATTGAGTTTCTAGCACCTAAGCCGCATTTCTGATCACATTTGGATGAGCTGCACGGACCTACAGCAAACGCAACGCATGCATTTCAGCTACATACGTTAAACTACGTCCTGCTGCTTCCTTTGAACAGAAAGCAAACAGCAAATAGTCCGGTGCTGCTGTGGCATATTCTTGAGCTCAAACACCAGCTGTAGGTCACACAATGCGAAGCAGAAGCGTAACAGCCGCTTGCGGTTTTTTCAATCTACAAAATCGCATTAAAAATCCACGGGGAAGCGGGTAAGGTACCAAGTCGAGTATTCGGAACTCCCGCAGCATCAGAACTCAGGTTTTCTCTGGTCTAGAGCAATAACAACCTGCGGCAAAATCTTCACACGTGAAATAACCCAGGAGGCTTCTCATTACTTATGTGTTACTTAATATTATGACATATTACTTATGTATTATCTCTCCAGGAGTGGTTTCCCAGGATTATCAAATTCAGAACACACGTAACTTCATTAACAGATCAGCTGCCACTTTTCCACCCTCACTTTCCCTATTGGAAAGGTGCTTCAGAACCATGATGCTCTAACACTCAGAAACATCCTTCCATTTTTATTTATTCATTGTCAGGTTATACTCGCTGACCTTCAGATTATGCCCCCCTTACAGTATTTTTAGATTGAAACCAAATTCCTATTTAATCCTTAATTCTAGGCTGTACCACTTCTATTGGTCTCTTCTCATAAACCTGTTTTTTCCCCTCATCTTTCCAGTCTTTTTTCAACCTAATGCATTTTCAGCTCACCTCTAATGAACACCAAGTGTTATTTTACACGAGGTCTCATCAGGGTCCAGCACGACCACACTGGTGTTTTCACCTTTCCATTGGAAACGTCGGGTTAATGAGCCCTAAACCGTGTTTGCCTGTTGTATCACGGCCTTGTACCAGCAGCTCTTGGCCACCCATGACCGGTCAGTACATGCGGTTGTTTAGGAACAATCACCTCCCAGTTCACTATTAACTCCAACTTATATCATCCTTAATACATACATATATATTTTTAACCCATTTCTATTACCCTGCTGCTTTCTGGATGATGCTCAGGTCCTTTTCTGACAACGTCTCCTGCGCCCCGTGATGAAGCATCATGTACTAATTCCTAACATTTATGCGAAGATCATTAATAAAATAATAAGACCATTTCCCAACCTTAGTAGCACGGTCTCCACACTTTACCCTTCCACACGCCCAGTTTCCCACCCATCGGCATCTCCTAACTTATTTTTATTGTTTTCTAACATGACTTTCAGCCCAAATTTCCTCATATACCAGATATTTCATCAGACTCCAGTTTAGTTGGACATTGGGAATATGATAGAGGTTTTTGTTAGTTAGTTGCTTTAACAATTCTTGGGTTTTCTCGTTCGTTTTACATTTGGGAAGCTTACTTCAGATTCTCCAACACTAACTTGATCAATACGTTAAAGACGCTTGTTGCTAAGGACTGGCATTTCCATGACCTATAACTTCAGGTTTCGGTGATAAAAGATTATTCTGCCTCCCTAATTTACAGACACAAACTCCTTCGGTTTTGCTTTTAATGGAAATACAGCAATTCTCATTGTTTGCTTCAAATATTTTTCGGAAGGTGTTTAACTCATCCAAGTGGCCCCCTCAGCCACCATGTCCCCTTGCTTGGTATTGCAAGCGCCCAAAGTTTCTGTGTCATCTATTTGGGATATGATTTGTGTGTCATTCCATGATCCCCATAGCATCACCCATTCAAAAATACTTTAATTTTCTGCCATTTCTTCCTGGCATTTGTATTTTAACATTTCCGTCCCTTGTTACCCACACTCCGCATTCTAGCTGCAATATGTATTACCATTATCTCATCAGTATTAAGCATTTGCTTTTGCTGTTTATTTTTATGCCTTCGAACGTTCCGGTATCTACTCCCGCATCCTAATTCCGCTGCCATTCCCGCTTCTGTGCCAGATTGGGTCCGTCACGCCTAATTTTTAGAAATATGAAATACATAAAAATAAGCTTATAAGATTTAGAAGTCCAAAGAGTAGCACCATGGAGGGGGGGAACCCCTCCACAAGCTATTTATGCTGCAATATTAAGTAATTTTGTAATTAAGTAATACATCCTCCTCCCACTGTATTAAAATGGGATCGTTTACTACTTCTCACAGGGGCGTTAACGAAGCCGTTCAGGGATCGACACAATCACACGTTGCTCAACAATATCATTACATTTTAGTGACAAACAGTAAATAGAAGTGAGGGCCTCTATTCAGTTTTGAGGATAACACGAAATGCTGGGAGAAGCACAGACTCCTGGGGAAAGATGCGACCGCAGAGTTTTACAACCTGCACATCCAATGGAGAAGAATAAAATAATAAAGCTATCAAACTGTTCGAAAAACAGGACTACTACCACGCTGTATTTTCATTTTCAACATTGTTTTCAGTGATTTTTTTTAATGATCCAGTATAAGTTTTTAAAAAGGAAGCTATTTCTGGCTCAACTGCCCAGGCAAACTTATTTAGGGCAGGGTGCTGCCTTAAGGAGATAAGTGCTGTTTATCGAACAGCAGCGCTGACCCGATAAACAGTCAACCTATATTTTTGCCGCATAAAACAGATACATATGCATTAACTCTAGAACTGAGGGATATGAATCGAACTTCAAGAGGAAAAAAAGAAATATTACAGCTGGCGATGTGAATTTGCTTTTTGGACTAGTGCCTCGGATTAAGAATGCAAAGTCAAATTATCTTGTGTAAAACGTATTACAGCTGTGTAGAGTCACAAAATGCTGAATTTGGTGCTGAGAGGAGAGGACAGAGACTTCTTATTCTTCCCTATCAAAGAAAAAACCACGAGCCCCAATCGTAAAACACAATCGCTATGTTCAAAGTGATTCAGCTGCCCCGACTCAAGTAAAGAATTAATTAGAACAAGGATTAAATACTAATAAACTGGTGCATCCGTGCGATGAGTATCAGAAGCTCCTCACTCATTTACTAGATGATAATATGAATAATAAGAACATTTCAGCCTTGATACGACGACTGGGACCATCAAGTGCCCCATTTTAAAGGTGTGAAATAAAGTAAGCTGCCTATTGAATAATGAGGTGCCAGTACACTGTCCCTCCGCTTATTTTCATAATGAAAAAACCCAGACTTCCCATTAAAATTCCAATTTACATAAACTCAACGTTCATAGTTATCAATCTTAGGAAGTGTAATGTCTACCGGAAAAAAAAAAGAACGTTTTTGTCCTTCATTCTTTGTGATTTTTTAAAGTTTAACTGCACGCTGGAAGCGCTGCCAGTCAGCACCAAACTTGCACGTTGAAGGTTTTTTAGCAAAGAATGATGCAATTTTCATGTGCAGTCAGAGGCCTAATGAGTTACTAAATAAGAAGAGGCCAAGCTAGTTGCATCTAAGGGCTTGTCGACACAGGAGATTGTCTGAGTATAATTATACTACCGTAATTATATCAATAAGTTTCTTTGTATGGCAAGTCCTGACGTATATTTAATAAACAGGTGAGGTTTTCACAACTCAGAGGATGCTTTAGCACCAGGCTATCGCAACCTACGTTTGTCAATGGGAAGTCTCTAAAACCACTTTTCTAAAAAGGTAGTCTCTAAATGAACCTAAGGCAGAGGAAAGAAGCCTTATTGGGAAGCTTCGCTTTTGGTTTTCATTATTTCTAATACCACACAACAGGGCAGCTCTTCTGGATCATCACTACGAGTGTTTTCAGATATTGCTGCGTAACAGATGCACTTCTCAAAGTATTTGAGGTTGAAAAGAACCAAGACCGGCAAACGAACAGACACATCTGCTCAAAAAGGCTTTTCCAGCCGCTGCTGTAGAGGTGCTGAGTATCACGAATACGGAATGAAGTAGGTTGGAAGGGACCAGGTTGACTTGTCCAGTCAAGTTTTGAGTATCTTCAAGGATCGTTTCCACAACATCGTTTACAACCTGTTACAGTGTTTGATTCACCCCTGTGGTCAAATAAACTTGCCTTCTACTGGAGTTTCTTGTGTTCCAGCTCCTGGCCATCGCCTCCTGCCCTGCTCGGGTGCACCCACCACAAGTGCGGTGTTGTCTTCTCCATCGCGTCCCCTAAGGCAGTTCCAGCAAGCCAGAAGATCTCCCTTTAGCCTTCTTGAAGCTGAACAAACGTGGTTCTCTCAGCCTCTCTGGGTACCTCACGTGCTGCTGTCCCCAGCCACCTTGGTGGCCTGTCACCAGGCACGCAAACAGGTGACGTCCCCTTTTAGGGAGACTGGCTTGGAATGGGAGACTTGGGGAGGAGACACTCCACGGTGAGGCAAACAGGATTTCCACAAATAGTTATTCAACTCCCAGCATTAGAAGGAATTCGGAAAGAATGTGGAAAACATCCAATACAAACCCTTGACAGGGTCTGCACGGAGTTATTTCTTTTCTTTACGTATATATAAGGTCAGAGCAAGAAAAGGAATACAGAGAGTTCAGCCTTTTCCTTTTAGGACCCAAACAGAAAAGCTTTGGGCTCTTCAAGTTTTCTTACCATCTAAGTTATATAGAGAAGTTTAACTTTTGCACCGGCTTGCTGTTAAGAACCGTTAAAGACTGATAGGAAAAAGGCTGGCAGTGTTTTCTACGAGATAAGGAAAATTCAAAGCTGCAGCTCAAATGCCCCTGATATTACAGGGGTAGTATAGAACCTGTACATCTACCTCTGCTGCTCATTAAGCACGTTTTAGAGTATAGAAACCAAAAGTCCTTCAGTCAAGCTATAGTGTTATTGGATTAGATGATGCACAACAAATAAAGGAAATTTATCTATTACCCCCAAGAATTCAGAAAACCATGAGCAAAGTGCTGGATAGAAGTAGAAGAAATGATGGAATCACAACTTCATTTATATCTAATATCTCACTTCTGTGCCCGGCAAGATCATGGAGCAGATCCTCCTGGAAACTATGCTGAGACACATGGGAAATAAAGAGGTGACTGGTGACAGCCAACATGGTTTCACTAAGGGCAAGTTGTGCCTGACAAATTTGGTGGCCTTGTACGATGGGGTTCCAGCCTTGGTGGCTAAGGGGTGACTGATGTTATGAACCTAGAATGTGACACTGTCCTGCATGACACCCTTGTCTCTTAACTGGAGAGACATGGATTCAACAGATGGGCCTCTTGGTGGATTGGCTGGATGGTCACACTCAAAGAGTTGTGGTCAATGGCTCGATGTCCAAGTGGAGACCAGTGACGAGCGGCGTTCCTCAGGGGTCGGTATTGGGACGGGCGCTGTTTAACACCTTTGTCAGTGACACGGACAGTGGGGTCAATGCACCCTCAGCATGTTTGTGATGACACCAGGCTGTGTGGTGCAGTCGACACGCTGGAGGGAAGGGATGCCGTCCAGAGGGACTTCAACAGGCTTGAGTGGTGGGCCTGTGTAAACCTCATAGAGTTCAACAAGGTCAGGGCAATCCCAACCACAAATACAGGCTGGGTGGAGAATGGATTGAGAGCAGCCCTGAGGAGAAAGACTTGAAGGTGTTGGTTGATGAGAAACTCAACAGCACTCAGCAATGTGTGCTTGCAGCCCAGAAGTCAATTGTATCCTGGGCTGCATCACCAGGAGCGTGGGCAGCAGGGCAGGGAGGTGATTCTGCCCCTCTGCTTTGCTCTTGTGAGACCCCACCAGGAGTCCTGCGTCCAGCTCTGGGACCCCCAACATAAGGAGGACATGGACCTGTTGGATCGAGTCCAGAGGAGGGGAATGAAGATGCTCAGAGGGCTGGAACAGCTCTGCTGTGAAGAGAGGCTGAGAGAGTTGGGGTTGTTCAGCCTGGGGAAGAGAAGGCTCCAAAGAGAACCTTCCAGTACCTAAAGGGGACCTACAAGAAACATGGAGAGGGCCTTTTTACAAGGGCATGTAGTGATAAAACAATGAGTAACAACTTTCAGTTGAAAGAGGGGAGATTCAGATCAGATATAAGGAAGAAAATCTTCCCCATGAGGGTGGTGAGACACTAGAACAGGCTGCCCAGAGAAGCTGTGGATGCCCCAGCCCCGGAAGTGTCCAAGGCCACGTTGGATGGGGCTTTGAGCAACCTGGACTAGTGGAAGGTGCCCCTGCCCATGGCAGCTGGGGTGGAGCTACATGATCTTCAAGGTCCTTTCCAACCCAAACCATTCTCTGGTTCTATGTTCTGTTACAGCATTATCTTAAATATCAACTATTGAAGGTTCCTTACTAAGATACAACTGCCAGAAGATTTCAGGAGGTTTTCTGCTAATAACACATCTTATAGAAAAACAGTACTTTGTAGAGCCCAGCACGGCAAATAACCTGAGAAGCATCTGGAGGAATGGAAACAGGTAAAGAGCAAAAGGGAAAAACAGTTCTTATCTTTTAGTGCAAATAAAGTGTATCTAAGACTACTTAGAACACTCCATTTGCCACTTGCTGTCTTGGCTGCCCCAGTTAGGACACGGGGTGGAGGGCTAACAGATTTCTAAAGGTGTCCTCAAAAAAAAGGGCAGCAGGTGGGGAGGCCTCATCTATATCCACTATGAGGAATAAATTCATTGTAAAAGCCTTATTGCCCTACAAATCAAGTAAGATCCAGTTAAGCTGTTGTCCTGGTTTCGGCTGGAACAGAGTTAATTTTCTTCCTAGTAGCTGCGTTTTGGATTTAGTATGAGAAGAATGTTGATAATACGCTGATGTTGTGGTTGTTGCTGGGGAGCCAAGGACATTTTCAGCTTCCCACGCTCTACCAGGTGCACAAGAAGCTGGGAGGGGACAAAGCCAGGACAGCTGACCCAAGCTGGCCAGAGCGGTGGTCCTTACCATACGACGTCAAACTGGAGTCGGCCAAGGGGAAAAACGCCTCTGCTCAGGAACAGACAGGTTACCAGCGCCACGGGCGGTGAGGAATCGCATTCTGCATCACTACTGTTGTATCTTCTATTATTATATCTCTTCCTTTGCTGTCCTGTTAAATTGTTATCTCAACCCATTAAAGGTTTTTTTTTTCCCCCGTCTTTCCAGTTCTGTCCCACATCCCACTGGTGGGGGGATGAACGAGCGGCTGCGTGGTCCTAGTTGCTGGCTGGAGTTCCACCACAACACTTGTAAAACACACAAAGGGGTCATCGGACACATCAAACTCAACTTCCGAATTTGCGTGTCCTTTTACTTAGCAGCAAAGTAAACAACGCTTTACAACTCTTACTTGTCCAGAGCCACATTTCTGCTTTAAAACGGGTTGCAACCGTAGCTATAGATACACATGCGTACTCTAAAATGTGGATTTAAGTTGCCACCTCTATCCATCCTTTGGGATCACTCAGTCTGCAGATCTCAAGTTCCTTTTCTAAAGCTCAAGGTCACTTATTCCTTTTTTTATTCTTTTTTCCTTATTCCTTTTTTTCATGCACCAGAGTGCCTTCCCCCTCTGAATGTCCATTTTATATTTGCCACAAGTTTCCAAGACATGTATCACCCCCACTTGGTAAATCATTATTTTCCTGGAATGTTCTTTCAAACGCTATCCAGGTAGATCATTCGAGGATGAAGTGTCCCCGTTCCCCATCACATTCAGTCTATTCCTTTACTTCTCTCAAGCAACTGCTCACCCCAGGCCACCACGTGTCTCCATTTACACCTGGAAGCCAACCCTTAGAGACATTTAGCTCAACTATCTTCTTGCATTCCTCATTTTTTTCTGCATGTTATATTTCTGTTACTTCTTTTCTCACTCTGACCATATATAAACTGTGCCTGGATAGCCAAAGATTCATCTGTGATGCCTTTCACATCATTTTTGATGGAGCCCCTCTGTAAAAGTTCTTCTGGTCTCTCACTTTCTAACCACAGCACATGGGCTACCAGACCTAGGGCTGCTTCAACACTGATGAGCAAAAATGAAGGCGTTGTCCTCATATTTGATCATATTTCAAGTCCCATGTATGACCATTGAGAAGTTTAGGGGTCCCACTCTGCCAGGTCGCTTCGAGCTTCTTAGTGCTGTAGTATGAAATTAAACACCTGAAGAAGGAGTCCAAGTGTTAGATAAGTGGCACTGCCTTTGAAACTGTAATCTCATGATGTCCAGTATCCAGCAGACCTAATCTAGACATGATTTTTATTGAATAATTGTCACTTACTGCAAAAGAACTCAAGCAATGTAACTCTCAAGTCAATCCTTTCACCTGGTGAAAGATGCCCCTGCCCACAGCAGGCGGGTTGGACTAGATGATCTTTAAAGGTCCCTTCCAACCCAAATCATCCTATGATTATTTTATCTAGAATAAACAATCAGTTACAGACCTATAGCTCTCTCGGTTATCCTGGTTACTCTTTGACCTGTATAAGACAGCGATGTTATCTCTTCGTAGTGCCAGAAGTTATATGGTCCACAGAGACCAGAATCACTCCCAGACACAGACAGTGTGAGCGGGTTTTGCAGCCAGAAGTGAAAGGGAGAAACAAGACATCAATCCAGTTTGCTTTGTAACTTGTGACCACGCTTCAGATATGAATATGTGGAAGGCTACAAGAACAAAATGCCAGAGAACCAAAGAGAACGACATCAATGCTCCAGCAGAAAGCAGCAGGCGAGAAACAAAGAATGGTGCTTTCCAGCCCACAAGCTGCTTCTGGACAATGTCAATTCGCAAAAGCCACCAAGTGTTTGCACTTTTGTCCTCCCACATTGTCCTTGCAGCCTAGAACTTCAAAGTTCTCCTCCAGATTTTCAAATACTAACAAGCTGGTTCTCACCAATCTACTGGCCACCTGCAAGTGGGGAGAGTGGCAGAAGAGCACCATGAGAGCACACAGAGCATAAAACATCTGTCCTTGCCGTTAATGAGCCAGGTGGCTTAACCCATCCCTCTACACAAAATCGTACAAATTACTACTTCAATCCTTCCGAAGGGAGGCAGAGAAATGCTTTTAATTACAAACTGCAACGTTGAATTAAGTCATCCAAACAACGAGCCTCATCCAAACAATGGAGAAGATGCTTAGGGCTTACCCACAAGTCAGCAACCCAGTTGAATGTTAAATGGGAATTCAAACTACAAAATAACTCCATCTTCAGGCAAACCTCTAGCCAATGAAGGGGGAAATGGAGAACATTCTTAATGCTATTTATCACACTCGAACACAACGATGCATTCAGTTTTCCATACCTTAGAATGCAATCTTGAACTAATTCCAGATGCCTTTTCTAACAATTTGAAACAAATAGAAGTATTTTCTGCATTTGTAAAGAGCAGTGCTTCCATTCAATACCATCTCTGTTCTTTGCCACTCCAAAAGGCCTATGTAGTGAATAGAGACATCTTCTAAGAGGGGAAAAAAACCAAACCACACACACGAAACCAAAACAACAGGCACAAGCACCTATTCCTCCTTTCATGTTGTTTCTCCCTTGCAGAAGACCAGAAATTCTGTATTTTTCATCCCACATGACCCTTCCCTTACCCCTCGTTTGCTGAGATGTTGCATTTAGATTAGCAAAGAAATGTGGCTCCCCCTCCTTTACTAGTTGACACTTGCACCTGCACAGATATGTAGGAAACAGCATAACTCACTCTCCGTTGTCTTTATGTTCTTTCATTTTTCCTTTTTCTTTAAGTCACTAAAAGGCTGCCAAAACATCACTTGTTGCTCCCCCAGCCTTCCTACCAACACCTTCCCCTTCCTTCTCCTTCCAGATCCCTTGTCATTACATCCCATGTCTCTCCTCCGGCCTTATATGTTATTAGAGACATTAGTGCCCACATGAACACAGGTTCCACCGAGCTTAACGAGCTCTAATGGCTTGAGCTTTATTCCTTTGCCACTGGTACGTCTGGAAACTGCTGCCACAGAGGCTCTGAATCCACGTTCCCTCTGGTATTCACATTGTATACAGTTTAATGAAACACAGAAATTATTTGTCCTCGGCTTATTAAAGAAATAAGCTAGGACGCCTGTATTTTGTGCAGTACCTTTGCGAGCATATTCATCCCCCTACAGACTGTGGCTAGCAGTATTTTTGTGTAAAATTTAAAAATAAAAAATTTAAGTTGTCTTAATACCTAAAATAGTTTTTAACTTACAAAACTCAACTGGTGACCTATAACTCAGAAGCTTTCCTTGAAAAAGAAATTTTTCCCCATACCCACACTGGATTGATCTAGAAAAACACGAACATTCTCGCGGCTGAGTTTCCAAATAGAAAATTCACATTAAAAAGCTGAGGATATGCTTTATTTTATCACTTTAGATAGCGAAAGCAGCTGCAGGAGCATCTTTAACATGCGAGAGATCCAACAGTATCTAATGCGGTTTCAAGAGATAAGGCTGTGGTTTTCAGCATCACTGCAAAGGGGTAAAATGCAGGTTCACAATAATGGAATGAGATATGATGAGAGCGTAGGTTTCTAGCAGAACCCCCCTATGAGAATCTTTTTTTTCCTATTACATCTTGGGTTTTCTTTTTTCCTCCACCTGCTTCTTGTAAGCAACTTAAATTCCGGTTTGAGTTGATACAAACCAAAACTCAGTGCCACCCGAGTCATGACGACAACAACGTGGGAGGAGACCACAAATAATGGCATCTTACTATGGGGAGATCCAAATCCCCACAGATCCTTATTCTCTGGCAATAATTGTCTCCTGCAGTGTCACTATCAGGACTTTATTCCATGGGGTACCTAGCCCTGTAAATTTCCATTTTGGGTCTGTGCATTATTTTAAGGATTTTGTGAAAGGTAAGTGTAAAAAAAAATATGTACATACAAGTTTCCTACAGAGAGGCCATTGAAGCTTTACATTAATGGGGATTTGCAAGTCAGAAGCAATTAGGAAAAAATACCAGTACTGTTTTCTAATCACGTAACGAGACCCAAACAATAAAGCTCCACTTCCTTGCCCTGCTGGGAAGTTTCCTCCTTCTGCACGAAGCTCTCCCTTTTCAAACAACACACCCTTATGCAAATATTCCGAATCCATACGAATTATTCCCAAGCATTCCCTCATTAAACACCCAAACTAAAAACCACTGGACCCGTTCACAGAGACATTTATTCTTCTGCATCGTCATTTCTACCTGAACTTGCGTTTCTTCTCTATTTTATTTTTGGTTTGTTTGTGGTTTGGAGGGGTTTTGGGGTTTTCTTTTTAAACCTTTGACTCTCATGAGCTTTCTCAACAGAAATACTCAAGTCAGAAGAGCTGAAGGTGACAAGCACTATTGTCTGAGAAACCAGCAGTTCGAAAACACAAACAAGAAGTCCCCTGCTCTCCCAAAATCCTCCGATTCATCCTCTACATGGGAGCAAACAAAGATTTCGGAACCGATAGAGGAGCACAACCAACAGAGGGACTGATTTAAAACAACCAGAAGAATGGGAGCATTTACTGCAAACCACAAGTTGTATGAAAGGCCAATGAAATAATAAGTTCATTATCAAAGGATAAGCAAAGCCAAGAACACAGCAACATTTAGATAGGAATTTACCCTCTGTATGAATAGACGTCTGTCCTTTAATACTAAACACCTGCTAAACAAGTTTCAAAAGGTATATAACGAGGCCCGAGTAATAATTATGTTTTATAGTCTTATTCATCTACATGACAAGTTCAACTTCAAACAATTTTTAGATTGATCTAGCTAAGCCAGTGAAACCTCCCCTCTTGGGAATTCTTCTAAAATTGGCTTATTTAAAATAAATCTAAATTAGCACAGCCACGCACTTCCTGCTACTAAATGAAAATTTAAATGTCGTTATTTTCTCACATTAAGAAGTTCTACTGTAAACTTCACGATCGAACCAAGAACACACAAAAAAAACACCACTGAGAAAAAAAGAAGTTCTAAAGCTCCAATCCGTGACATTAGCAGCTCGAACAGATACCTACGGTATCCAACACCGCCTGCAAATCAGCTCCTCGTCCGGCCACGACAGAGCTCTAGTTTGGTTTTTTATTCTAGACTACACACAAAATCATCAATTTAATTCGCTATATGCAAATCTGTGTTGTAAAACCACCATATTCTCACACTACCCAGGATGACATGCTGAGATTAGTTTATCCCTCGAAAGACCGAAGGCTCGATTTTCGCTCCGCAGCCCCCTTGTTTCAGTCACACGGCGGCACGGGTTGGAAGCGACGTAATGAGCCATACAATTCGCATACAGTTTAAAACACACAGGTTTCAGATTTAGACGTATTTTATGGAAATACGAGTAGCGCGACTTAATTCTTCACGCAGGTGAAAAGTTAACATTAAACAATTCTCCACATTTCGACCATAAAACAACGCGTACAAGGGAATGCAAATGGGTTGTTGTCAGAAGAACTGTTGGGAAACACAAGTGGGGCAAAGCAGCTAAAACTACCTAGGAGGGGGACTAAATCAAAGGAGGAGACTTGGTTTTAGTTGAGCTCGATCTGTGTAAAGTAATGCCCGCACAAGCATTTCTTTCTGCAGCAGGGCTGGGTGAGCCTAGTTTAAGTTTAAGTTTACTTAAGTTTAAGTTCACTTTCAGCGGCAAAGAGTTTTATTTTTCAGTTGCCTGTCGAACTAAGGTTGAATGGAGACTAAAACCTACAGTAAAGACAAAACACAACTGAGCAGCACCGACAAAAAATTAGAATAGGACAAATTGCAACAGGAAAAAATTAAATACTCTTGCCACATGTGTGATTAAAAAAAATAAATCAGTTTCGCAAAGAAAATTTGGCAGCACTGTGGACTCCTCAATGAGAACCGAATTCAAGAGACAGCACTGATGGCAGCAAGAGAGCAAAACATCAAAGTAAACTTTGGACTGACTTGATTATGTTGTTATCAATGGTACTTTCCCATCTAAACCAAGGGTTTCCTTTTACCTTGCTCTGTCCGGTTTTGTGAAGTCACGCAGTTTAAAACCCAACACTTTTCTTTTTAGAAAGCCTGGTCATCAGGTATCACACGGCTTCCCAGCCGCAACAAAGCTATAAAGAAGATATTTAGCAGAAATAGCTTTCCTTAATACAAAACGCAAAGACATTAGAGGAACAGATGAAATAACACTCATACTAAAACTTACGTAAAAGCACTAAGCCTGCTCTGAAAAGGTATCAGTAAAAGCAAAACAAATTGAAACAGAGAAGTGAAAATGAATTGCGCCAACCTACGGTGCTCACTAGAGACACTGAAAGACACCAGCTATTAAAAGTATACAAAAATAAGGGCACCATCTCAGCCTAAGGATTTAGAAAAACACTCTCCGGACAGAACTAAAAAGTCCCTTTGAAGCGTTACTTCTAGAAATGGTTACCAAAGAGAACTGCGGACTAACAAATTACAACCCTGTGTGAGACACGAGACGGACCGGACTTGCATAGTGTATCTGGGGAAGGTGATAGTCAGATTTGTCTTTTGCTTTTCCCAGTTTCGAAAACATAAAATGGATATGGAAATGTTTAAATTCAACATCAGGTATTACAATAAATGAGAAAATAAAACAAAAATCCCTTTGTACTGAGCAGGGAAATGCAGCATTTCCCTAGTTGAAAGGATAAGAGATACTTTTCATTCTAGCGGGCTCCTTTGTGTGTACATCAGAAAGGATGCACGACACTAAAGCAATTTAATTGGACAATGGATGGAACAGATCCCTACCCACAGCCACTACAGTTAAAACTACATCATATTTTCCACCAGCTATTTTTTTTTTCTAGTTCATAACTTACCAAAAATAAGACGCTGGAGGTTGACTTTTCTTAATTTTCAAACTTAGTAATATTTTCTGTTAGTCTGAGTATTAGAAATTCCACCACTAAAAATATGACCAAGTATTCTGCTCAACCTTGAAATCAGGGAGGCAACACACAACAAAATTTCGACAAGTCTTACAAGTTTCATAAACCTGTTGCCGACACATGCTTAGCTGACACAAACAAGACTTTCATTACTCATGTAAAGTTCCTAATTAGCGAGAACTGTGTATGTTCGCAAAGCCAATTTAGCAGTTAGAAGTTTACCGCATTCATCGACCTGATCCTTGCAATTTCCGGAAAGCCAAAAGTATTCAGAGGGGCTGCTCCAATGGAAAATCTTTCCCTCCTATGCTGTTCAAGTAGAAGAACGGACCATCATATGATAATTTATGACATATTTTCTGTCTCAGAGTTAAAGCATTTAACTCCCTTTCCCACCCTTCTGTGAAACAGAGGAAGAGCAGCAGTGATTGCAGCGCAGGAGAGGGGACACAAATTGTGAAAGCCATAGTTTCCTGGAAGTCAGGATTGTTTGGCTCTTTCTCTATACATTACAACACGCCACTAAGTATATACATATACATAACAACTCTGCAAAAGCGCAAAATTTCAAGACAAATTAAGCGTACAAAATCCCAGGTAACTGCAGAGTCGGTAAGAGAGTCACTGCTGAAAAAATGTTTCACTTTTCCTAGAGCAAATATGCTTTAGTTCACTAAGGAAAGGAGAAAGTTTGGTTCACATGTACAACAACAGCAATTATCTTTTCATCAAATGACTACCTCATCTTTAAGCCACCTTAAAACTAGCTGAAGCAACATAATAATACACAGTCTTCTCTTTAGGAAAATATACTGGCCATGGCAACAGTACACTTGAAAAAGTTACACTGTGTTTTAATGTTATGGAGTATAATTCAAATTTAAAGATCATTTCCCACGCAAAAGGGAAAAGAGCTGAAATTAAGGTCTCATTTCTTCTTCCATCTGTGGCAGCTTACAATGGGTTTCCACATAATTTACTGTCTAAAATTAAGCCAGAGAAACTGGGTGACTGTCACCAGCAGAGCGAGCACAGTAAGAGCAGGTTCAGGTCTTAGAAGTTTGAAAATTCTAGTAACAATTTTAAAGAGGTAACTTGCAACTAAATGACAAGGGAGAAAATAACCTTGGTTTCACTAGTTGGGCACAGGGGGCTCAAAACGGTTCCTTGTGCTAGAAAAAGCGGTTTGTATTTTACATGCAAAGCCATAATCCCCTTCACAAAGTCACTCTTTTTCAGACAACTGCTGCTTCGACAATAAATGAAGACCTTGAACATCAGGCAAAAATCAAATGTTCCTCCAAAGAACAGAAAAAGAAGCTACAGCATACAAACTTTAGAATTTATAAATACATTAATACCAAGCAGTGCAAGTTACAGAAGTTTACGCAAGTTTTAATCAACTCTTTCAACGGAATGACAGTATTTTTATTATGCTGCTTTGACATTTTTCTGTCCTTCTAGAAAAAGATATAACAAAACGTAGCAGTGTCAAACTTTTTTTCTTAAAAAAAAAAAGTATTCTCTCTCATATTTTCAGATTTTCTGCTTTTCATAGTTTCTTGAAGGCAAAAAAAGGCGTAAGAGCGCAATGTTTCAGTAAATTCAACACCAAGTCAAGAACTCAAACAGCATTTGGAAAAAAGGAACGGGGACCGTAGGCTTCCTAACCATGAAAACAGCGATTTCATGATGACCCTCTCTTGTATAAAAAACATCTTTCTCCCAACGTAACAGCATGTTCGAACAAAGTTTCCACGTTCGGCAGCAATTTTTTGAAATTAGTCAGATACGGCCTCCTAACTTGCTTTATACTCTTTCCAGAAAAAAAAAGAATAAAGATGAAAATAGCAAACCCTGTGGCAAATTGAGCGATTACATAGGCAGGAGGCCAAGAGCACGGGGCTGGCTGCGGTGTCCAGTCTGGCAACGGGAGCTGGAAGCGCAAAGTAGCTCGTGTGCTCGGCAGCGTTCGGAGGAGCAAACAGCAGCAAGATCTAAGTTACAGGAGATAGGAACGAGGCGTTTAAGCGGTGTCAAGGATGTGCTGACAGACATGTAGAAGCTGGAGCTCTTGTACATTCGTGGCAGCTGCTGCTCAGCAAGCGGTTGTAAACCACACTTCTTGCTCGCTCCTCGGAACAGGATTTCAGCTTACGTTCATTTCATAGGTATCAGATTAACATATGGAAAGGGACTTTCACTAGCAGCTCACGGGCCACGTGTAGCCTTAGCCAAGACAACTAAGCATCCTGCGACAGCCCCCGTTTCCAGTCTCGTTCACAGCACAGCCACGCGCTCTTAAAAAACAACACAAGTCTACTGAAATGCTCCGGTTTATGATTTGGAGCAGGAAGCTGCTTGGACTGCTAGAAGCCGCTGTGCTGCGAAGGCTCTCGGTGGATGATTTCACAGGAAGGAAACGGAGAGCCTCACGACGCGGAGAACAACTCGCGGCTCATCCCCCAGAACAGACGCTGTCGCTGCCCAGATCTGCGCAGGGGAAAGGGCTGAGCCACGGAGATAAAGGAGGGGGTAAACAAGACAGAAGGTGAGTTTGTCTGGAGGGAGCAGAACAGCACGAGCCTGAGATGCACACCAGTAACACACAGCAACCTAGGAGTCTAATAAGTATAGAGTTCGTTCCATCAAGAGACTCACATGAATTGAAAGTTGTTCCAATATGGGGAAAATACCTTTGCACACCAAAGGGGGGTCCCCGATGGCAAACAGCAGCCACCAACGCTGGTGCCGTGGAAAATAACATCGTTCTGAGTGATAGGATCAGACAGGGGGCAAATCAAGGAAGATAAAGAGATACTCGCACAGTAAACTACTCTCAGCCCATACACTGGGAATATTTTCAACGATTTAGCTCCTTAGGTATAACTTCGGAAAATCGGTAGGAGGTGAATATAACAGCCTTAGCAACAACAGCACAATTTGAGCACCATGAATACCTGTACATTAGCAAGAGAACCCGATGCTAGAAGCCACCAAACGATTACATCAATAGTTATACACGGTTATTGGTACTGAAAGGTGGAAATGATGCTATACATGAAATCAAAATCTCAAACATCAGTCTGAACACACACAGCTGCAGAGACTTATCTTCTCGGAGTGTCTAGTAAAAGCCTTTGTGCACTGTAGAAAGAAAATTAAGTAAAAACAGGAGAGCTGTACCCTTAGGAGGAAACCCAGAATCCTGATTGCCTGTCTTGATTTTTGTCCCTTAAAGAGGGAAAGTCAGGGGAAAAAAAGAAGCCAGCACCTAACTGTGGGTCCTAAAGTGTAAACGCTCTTAAAGTAAGAGAGGCAGCAAAAGACACCTCAGCTACAGGTCCTGTATTTCACTACACTATTCTTTGCTGAATTATCCCTCTAAGGGAGAACATTTTATGCAGAACTGTTGAGAACAGCAATATAAAACAAAGTCACACATATTTGGAAACTTTTCTAGATGAAAACCAGGTACCAGTCACCCAAACATCACAGTTTCTAGATTAGAAAAGAATCCTCACCACAGAAAGTCTAACAGTAAAAGGAAAAAAAACTCTCCCACATTAACTGCACAAACTCCCACAGCATTAACCTATCCTTCCCCTAAATAACATGAAATGCCCCTGAGCGAGTCGGTAACCTTTCTTCCCTCCACATTCACCTTCCCTTTGCTCCCAGCTTTCGTTACACGCCACAGCCTGAAGACATTTAAGGCACCGATAACCTCTCCCAGCCCTCCCCCGACATCTGGATACTGCTCATCTCCCTCCAAACACCACAAACCAGAGAATCCCAGAATGTCAGGGACTGGAAGGGACCTGGAAAGCTCACCCAGTGCAATCCCCCCGGAGCAGGAACACCCAGCTGAGGTTACACAGAAGGGGTCCAGGCGGGTTTGAATGGCTGCACAGAAGGAGACTCCACAACCTCCCTGGGCAGCCTGGGCCAGGCTCTGGCACCCTCACCATGAACAAGTTTCTTCTCATATTTAAATGGAACCTCCTGTGTTCCAGTTTGCACCCATTGCCCCTTGTCCTATCACTGGTTGTCACCCAGAAGAGCCTGGCTCCATCCTCCTGACACTCACCCTTTCCGTATTTATAACCATGAATGAGGTCGCCCCTCAGTCTCCTCTTCTCCAAGCTCAAGAGCCCCGGCTCCCCCAGCCTCTCCTCACCCGGGGGGTGATAACCAGCGCAGCCGTTTGACAAACACGCCGTCAGCGAAACCGCCACCACAAGCGGCCTCAACTCGTGTCCACGACCATCCCCGGGCGGGAGGAAATGGAGACCCCGGGCCCCAGCCAGCAGGAGGCCGAGCTGGCACAACAGCCCAGCCCCGGCCTGGGGAAGGCGGCACGTAGCGCTCAGCCGAGGGGACACCCCGGGGAGGGGGAACCGCTGCCATGTCCCAGCGCCCCAGCAGCGGCGAACAGAGCCCCGGCGAGGGGCCCCTCCTCAGGCCGGGCCCGGCCTCCCGCCGCGCCGGAGGGAGGGGAGAGGAGGGCAGGGGAAGGCGACCCTCCCCTAAAAGGGGCCTCCGGACACGCAGGCTCGCTCGGCCGCCCTCCCCGAGGTGGCGGCAGCGGCCTGACCCCTCCTTCCCCCGCCAGTGCGGCCGCGGCCTCGGCGGCTCCAGCCAGGCCCGGGTGTCTCCCCCCCCCCCCCGCCCTCACAAAACGGCTCCTCGGCGGCCGTTGGCGCCTCGTGCCCCAACGGTCACCCCCCCACACACGCTCCCCGCAAGCGGGAGAGCGAGGGAAAGTCGCTCCGGGGGGAAAAAAGGCAAAGCGGCCGAAGCCTCACCGGGTCCGGCGGAGGGGGCTCCCGGGTACATGTCTCCGTGTGCGGCGGCGGAGGCGGCGCCTCGCTCCAGGTCCCGGCAGCTCCAGGGGAGGGAAGGGGGGGAAGGGAGCGAGCCCGAGCCCCGGCTGCGCTGCCGGGGGAAGGGGGAGGAGGAGGAGGAGGAGGAAGGGGAGGAGGGAGGAAAAAGAAAAGGGGAAAGGAGGGGAGGAAAAAAAAAAAAAAAAAAAGAAAAGAGGGAGGAGGGCCGGGCCGACGCCGGGAAACCAGGTTACTCAGCGGCACTGAAGAGCGGGGAGGTGGGCGGGGAGAAGGGAGGAGCCGCGGGGTCACGGGGAAGGGCCGGCCCGCCCGCCTCCTCCTGCCCGCGGCGGGCGGGAAGCGGCGCGGCCGGTTCACTCCGGGGGCCCCGATCCCCCTTCCCCGATCCCCGATCCCCGCCGCGCACCCACCGCGGGAGCTGAGCGCCCTCCCGCCCCTCCCCGCGCTGGATCGGAGCAGCTCTGCCCCACTCCTGCCAGCGGTACCTTGTGGTTTGCTCCCACAGCCTCCCAACGTGGCGAACCGGACACGAACCGTTTGCAGCAGGAGCATTTCTAGGCCCTGGAGTCACCCACCAAGATGAACCGCGGCTGCTTTTTACCCTTAGGTGCGACATCAACAGTCACACTAAAAGTGTAGAGCCACGAAGATGCTGAAGGGAGTGGAGCATCTGCCGTGTGAGGAAAGGCTGAGGGAGCTGGGGCTCTGGAGCTTAGAGAAGAGGAGACTGAGGGGCGACTTCATTCATGGTGATCAATNCCCGCCTGGACACCTTCTGTGTAACCTCATCTGGGTGTTCCTGCTCCGGGGGGATTGCACTGGATGAGCTTTCCAGGTCCCTTCCAGTCCCTGACATTCTGGGATTCTGTGTATGCTGCAGCCAAGACTGCTGGAGACTCCTGTTTTTCAATGAGACCTCAGGAAAACTGACAGTGTGCCTCTAGCTCCGTCTCCACTACCTCTCCTTCAAGGCAGTTTACCTAGTTATGCATGTTTAAAATGAGGGCTGTAATGGCATCAATATTACATGTACTGTACACACCTGAATGCCCTGTTTATCAAAAAATGCATTTGATTGTCTCACTGCCTTTATTCCTCTTGTATGCTTCGTCAAACCAATTAATATCCTCCTTCATCAGCTTGTGTTTGAAGTGATACAGAAGCATCTTACTGTTCCAAAGTTATGTCAGCTACATGTTTACTCTTCTCTTTGGGTCATACTTGTAGATATTCAACGGCTTCTATTAACAGCTCAGCTTTCGCTTCAAGGGTACTGTTCCTAAAACCATTGTCACCACTAGAGTTTCCACAGGAGTGATTTTGTATTTGTCTGCATTCCAAGCTCCTCAAGTTGCTGGAAAGTAACGATTTAGCAGTAACTATAAACAAATAAAGGACAAAATTGTGGGTCAAATTTAGCGCTAGAGTAAAGCCAAGTAGCTCTAGCAAAATTATAAACTTCAAAGATGTATTTGCCAAGAGAGCTGACAAAGGGGTTGTTGTTTTCCCCTCTGTGAGGATCTGGGTAACATTTTTGCACAACCACCAATAATTTCTGGTTTCTGCTATATAACCTTGCTAGAGGCTGAAAGGCAGGGGGAGGAATCCCCAAAAGAAGAGAGTTATCTGATCAAGTTTGGCCTTTCTGCTATATCAGATAGTACTAAATGCTGAGGTGATGAGGAAACCATGCGGTCCCTGTATCGACATAATTTTTTTGATACCCTATTTCAATTCATCTCTTCAGTCTGACTAGGAAGATAACTCTAACATTACACATAGTGTCATTCCTGTTAGACCTTTAAGTACAAGGGAGTACAAAAATACACTGAAAAGTTTCTGGAAAAGTCTACTTGACTAATTTGGTCACCCTGATGAGCAGCACTAAAGGTGTCCTCCCATCAGATCATGTCTGTAGACATGTGGAATGAGCTCAATACAGACTCCCAGGAAAAGAGACATCTATAGATGGACAGAAGCCAAACTGACTGTTGGACACAGAAACAGATAATTCCATCTCACCTTTCTACGCCATTCTGCTTGTGAAATCCTGGCCTGAAAGCAACGGTGAGTGAAGCGTACATGCTGAAGGGATGTACTCACGTGGGGCTTCACTGGGTACCTCGCATAACTGAAAAAAAAGAAAAAAAAAAAGTAGATTGTGAGACTCTGCTATCTGTTTGAAAATAACAAGCTGACAACCAGCAGAAGATAGGTGAAATATAAGGGGAGGCTTCACAAAACAATAAATACATATCCCACAAATCTTTCGGGCTCCACAGGGTACTCTGCAATTGATTTCAGAAATTCCCTGGAAAACAGGGATCCCAAACCCAGCAATTAATACCTGGAACAACCGAGAGTGCAATATACTCTTATTGATTGAAAGCTGATTTTTGTGGATTTAGCACTTCATGAGCAAAGGGGCTTATCGCTGTGTATATATGACTGCAGACTTGCACAATCAGTTCGATAATAAATCAGTTACATAGTTTTATTTAAGCACTCTCTTCTCATGTAGAAATCCTGTTGTTCCTGCAGGCTATTTTCATGGTACCGCACACTTCCAGCAGCATTTCTGTGTCACTGAGGAGAGTTACAGCTCTCTCCTAAGTCTGTTCTGCAAGTAACAGGACACACATTCATTTTGGGCTTTATTTCTAATGCTTTCTGTCACTGACAGTTGATATTTTGGAGCACAGTGGAACCTAATCATGTCTTACCAGGCAATTTCACCCTAAAAAAGACCTCATTTTTTTAAGAGGTTTGGTTTTAAAGATTGGTTTGAAAGCTCTATAAAAGCATTCTTTTATATGTGCTCTTTATACGTTATCTTAACAATTATATAGTGGTATAAGAAGAACTGCTTAAGTACTTAAAATCAGGTTTCTTTAAAGAAAAAATTGAGTGCCTGTTGGACACGATACCTATCATAACTGCTGGATTTCAAGCTGACATTTCCCAGAACTGATATCTCTCAAAGAAGGAATTATTCATTTTGGAAAAACTGAGCATTTTCACATAGTTTTAGAAGCAAAGATGGTATTTAGGAATAGCTTTAAAAATCATTTATATCAGCAGGAGCAATCTGGGGAAAATATTTTACATACAAATAGACTAATGACAAATGAAATGGCTTTTCTTT
The DNA here is from genome assembly GCA_013399365.1 of Pampusana beccarii. NCBI lineage: Eukaryota > Metazoa > Chordata > Aves > Columbiformes > Columbidae > Pampusana > Pampusana beccarii. The sequence continues at coordinate 247,352 of VWYH01002497.1, read as the reverse complement.
TGATGAGAAAACATAAATTGATTTCACCAAGCAACAACCTTTCCCTTTTTAAACTGAATTAACTCAAAACCCCCACAGTTTATAAATGTCTTTTAGTCATTGATAACGATACAGTGGCAAAAAATTTTACTCTGAGCAGCAAGATATCCATTTTCTTCTTGACTCTGATGGGATTTAAACTTAGATTTTCCTGTTCTCAACTGAAATAACTTTTATGATGTTATCCTGGAATGCATTTAGTAGACATCACATAATCTGTGCTCTGCTTTGCATAAGAATATATGAGTGAGATCAGAACAAAAGTGAAGAAGAGCACAACTCTACGATCTAATGTGTTCACATGGTTACAAAGACTTGGAGGGTTCTGCTCCCCTCCCCAGGGGCTGTTTATTATTTTATTACTGATTTAATCACAATTAATCCATGGTAGAGGGATCAAAACCTGATTTTTGTCTCTCTACCCTAAATGACTGTCCTAATTACTAAGCTACAAAGCCGCACTTGATTTCTTTTGCCAAACCAATTGCAATACTTATTAATTTAAAAAAAAAAAGTATTTATTGTTATTAGATTACTAACTTCAGTTCACTCAAGAAAGCCTTAACTTTTCTAGGTGATCAGGGCCAACAATACAACAATTAAACGCTATGAAAAAGATGCAGCACCACCTATTGGGGATATATTAGGTATGCCGGTTATTACAGTTTGAAGCAGTAACAGAGTTTTGTTCCTCATCATAGTAACTTAGTTCAGGAAAACAAAAAACCCAGCTGGGGAGAAAAGTAGTTTCCAAAAAGAAGATGCAGGAAGCAAATACTGTGTCTGAGGCACGTAAACAGCGGCTCAAATGAAATCAGGGCAACCTGATTATCTACGGACACCTTCCCTCTCTTGAGAGTGGGAAAGACTTTCACCCATTGCTGTTGAATCATTTAGGTTGGAAAAGACCTTTAAATCATTGAGTCCAATCATTAACCTCACACTGCTGAGTCCGCCACTAACCCATGTCCCCAAGTGCCACATCTACACGTCTTTTAAACCCCTCCAGGGACGGTGACTCCATCGCTGCCCTGGGCAGCCTGTTCCAATGCCTGACAACCCTTTCCATGAATAACTTTTTAATATATTCCAATCTAAACCTTCCCTCGTGCAACTTGTGGCCATATAGACAGCTACAGGATCAGAAGGGAAAAGTACATACCCACTGCAAATTTCTTGACCTTACTCCTTGGTCTGCCTCGGAATTGAGCTTTATTAAGCAGCATTCCTGACTGGATATCCAGGCTTCAAAATGCTTTGGGAAGCAGCACAACTTTTTTTTTTTTTTTTTAGCTTTCTTATTACATAGTAAATTGTTTTCATCATAACTTTATTCTGAGCCCCGACAGAGCAGCCTTATCAATGTCACTCATTCGATGCAGCAAGACAACCATGAAGCAAGGATGTAGGCACATCTCATTTAATTAATGTCTTTACCAACCTGAGCCTAAGCTTATGTGAATGTCACATTTAAATTTTGAGTCTTCATATTTTATTTTTTAACAAAGCGTCGTCATTTTAAACAATTTTTAGCTTAAGCACTGTTATATCAGAACTGTCGTCACTGTTCCTCCTCCCTCTGTCAGAGCCCACACAAGTTTCCATTCCTATTTTCACTGCTAAAACAGAATAGGAAAAGCTGGACCTTATCATTCACCTTTTTTTCGTATCCACCAGCAATTGGAATGCTTGTGTCCCCAAATGTATTCGGTTTCAGTACCACAGCGCTAAACGTGCTCGTTGTTGCAACAATAATCCCTGGAATACAGAGAACCTGCAAGTTTACTGTCTAAAGAAAGCAATGATATGTAGTCAGTATATAAATCTTGCAAAATAAGTTCCTTTCTGTGTAATGCAGGACATTTTCTGTGAAGCAGATGTTTCAGATGCTGAATGGAACATTGTTGAGTTTCTGAGCTGGCAGCACCTCTAGACAAAAAGGAAAAGCCATCTGAGCAGCTCCTTATGTGGGCTTGGCTAATCTTCAGTTGCTTTCTCACATACGTAAATGGAACCTGGTGTAGGATCCTCTAAGGAGGGAATCTTTCTTCTTTGAATAGCTTGACTGTCCCACAGGTTTTTTTAGCCTTTTGACAAGCTGTATGTTTCCAGAGGTGGCGTAATTAGAGTTACTCTGAGATCCTGATGCCCTTGAACAAACTCCAGTTTCTGCTTCTTGATATTTGGAACATAGTTATATACTCTATATGAACTTGCTTCATTAGCAAATTATGCCTGATGCCTGTTAAACCTGTAATTTCATTGCTTGTTTGTACGCTTTCATTACCCATCTCCCAGGCCACCTTCACTGGCAACTTCATTTGATTGAAAAGGAATATTTTCTTGCCATGTTGCTGCTTTTCAGTCAGATCATTTGGTTAGACCTTCCAGCCCAGCTCCGAAAGCTTTCGCATGGGAGGCCATTGCAACACCAGAGCGAGAGACAGCCAAGGCCATCCCATCCCACCTCAAGCAATGACAGAGGTTCCATGACATTACATCCTAATGGCAGCATGTATTTATTTGCTACTTTGAGTTAGATACTAAAAGTGCCCCATGCCTCGTATAGGAAGTAAATGTTTCAATTCAGAGCTGTTGACCCCACTAACAGGGTTAAGAACTCACAAGGTAAGTGCTGCAACACTCTGCATTTATCATCCCCAGCACTAAGCAGGGTCAAATCTTCATTCAGTGAAACTTCGAGTGATTTGTGATCATGAGGAAGGGATGGATACGAGGTCAAGTCCCTCTCGCCTATCTCCATTTTCACTTGTAATGGTCTAATAAATCCTCAGATGTTTATGAAGGAGCATTACAATAGTAGGCTCTTGGATGCACTTGGCTTGTAGTGGAAAACTGTCATTTTTGAGATTTTAAGCTTTCAGGCTTTTTGCAAATTCTTGAATGATTTTGCTCAAGCTTATTTTTGAAAGTTTGACTTATTTATAATAGAATGGGTTGTGTTGGAAGGGACCTTCAAAGCTCCCCCAGTGCCACCCCTGCCATGAGCAGGGACATCTTCACCAGCTCAGGTTGCTCAGAGCCCCGTCCAGCCTGGCCTGGGATGTCTCCAGGGATGGGGCATCCACCACCTCTCTGCAAAACCTGGGCCAGTGTTTCACCACCCTCACGGTGCAGGATTCCTTTCTTATACCTAATCTAAATCTCCTCTCTTTTAGTTTAAAACCATCACCCCTTGTCCTTTCGCAACAGGCTCTGCTAAAAAGTCTGTCCCCATCTTTCTTATAATTCCCCTTTAAGTCTTGAAAAGCCGCAATAAGGTCTCCCCGGAGCCTTCTCTCTCCAGGCTGAACAGATGCCCACCAGTCGAAGTGACCTTTTGAATGGCCCGGTGATGACACCTTCCTGCACCAACTGCCTCACCACTGTTTGCCCGCTCTGGTTGCTCACAGTCCGGCTGCTTTTTATAGGTGTGAGGTGGCCGCTGTTGCTCTGGCTCCTGGTCTCTCCTCTGCCCTGGTGTTTCCTTGCCTCAGGAAACCTCCCCGTGTGCTGGGATTTGCCGCTGTGCTGCACACCGGGCCGGCTGCAGAGCAGCTCGCGTCGATAACGTTCCAAAAAAATGCTGTTTATTTTTAAGTAATTTCACTCTTGTCTGGAAGTTGGTTGATTGCATATAAATAGAAAATAAAGCTCTAGTTTTGATTCAGTTAAGTACCCACATCTCGCTCAAAGTAAGTATTTTCTCACATTCCTTTTGAAAAAATATCTTTTCAAAGCAACCTCCCATCGTTCTGAAGGAATGACAATTCACCATTCAAAACAGAAGCACGCAGTCCCGGCTGATTCAGCTGCATTTGACTCGGCTGAAAGGCCTCTGTTGATGTCACTGTGACTTGGACCAGTTTGACGAGAACTTCATTGGCTGAAAAAGCAACTGACATGTGGATGAGGTTCTGAGAGACACGGGTTAGTGACAGCATTGGGTTAATGGTGGGACTCGATGATCTTGAGGGTCTCTTCCAACCTAAATGATTCTGTGATTCTATTCTATAATTCAGCCCTTCCTACACAAAATCAGAGAACGTTTCTTTTTCATAATTGATTATTCTTGCAGAGAGAAATGCTGGAATTTGCTCAGGCTTGCAAGGTTTCTGAGTTCTGTAGAAGCTGAGAAGTGTGAAGTTTTCACCAATGGCTCATTCTGTACCTTTTTCTTCATTTATTACATAAACACATTACAGAAAATTGTATGTGCAGCCAAGCGACTACACCCTAAATAACAGCAGTGATTAAATCCAGAACACGGTACTTATTGACTTTTATTTTTGGGGACTGTTAACAAAAATTGTCAATTTTTTTTTACAAAAACGGCAGTAGTTTGTATTTGGCACAGAGGGCGTGGGGACACTGCTGGACACGCAGGACGGGCAGGTCCAACCACCCACATAACCTCTTGCTCAGTTGTCACATCAACTGTGTCGGTTCTGATGGATATTCCATATTGTATTTTACTTTTTAGTAGTCCGCGGTCCACACCTCCTCTCTTGTGTATAATGACAAATCCTGAGGCTTTTTTTTAACTGACAATAAGAGGAGTTCAAGACTCCTACATGGAAACAACATCTTCAAGGTGGCGGCTGAAGGAAAGAAGCCAGAGAGTTGTGATCAATGGGGTAGAGTCCAGTTGGAGGCCTCTATCTAGTGGAGTGCCTCAAGGGTCAGTACTGGGACCAGTACTATTCAATATATTCATCAATGACTTGGATGAGGGAATAGAGAGCACTGTTAGCAAGTTTGCTGATGACACCAAACTGGGAGGAGTGGCTGACAGGGCAGAAGGTGCTGCCATCAGAGACCTGGACAGGCTGGAGAGTTGGGCGGGGAAAAGTGTAATGAAATAGAACAAGGGCAAGTGTAGAGTCTGACATCTGGGCAGGAACAACCCCAGGTTCCAGTATAAGTTGGGGAACGAGCTGTTGGAGAGCAGTGAAGGGGAAAGGGAGCTGGGGGTCCTGGGGACAGCAGGGTGACCATGAGCCAGCACTGGGCCCTTGTGGCCAGGAAGGCCAATGGGACCTGGGGTGGATGAGAAGGGGTGGTCAGTAGGTCAGAGAGGTTCTCCTGCCCCTCTGCTCTGCCCTGGTGAGACCACATCTGGAATATTGTGTCCAGTTCTGGGCCCCTCAGTTCCAGAAGGACAGGGAACTGCTGGAGAGAGTGCAGTGCAGGGCAATGAAGATGCTGAAGGGAGTGGAGCATCTGCTGTGTGAGGAAAGGCTGAGGGAGCTGGGGCTCTGGAGCTTGGAGGAGACTGAGGGGTGACCTCATTCATGGGGATCAATATGGAAAGGGTGAGTGTCAGGAGGATGGAGCCAGGCTCTTCTCGGTGACAACCAATGACAGGACAAGGGGTAATGGGTACAAACTGGAACACAGGAGGTTCCATTTAAACTTGCAAAGAAACTTCTTCCCGGTGAGGGTGCCAGAGCCTGGCCCAGGCTGCCCAGGGAGGTTGTGGAGTCTCCTTCTGTGCAGCCATTCAAACCCGCCTGGACACCTTCTGTGTAACCTCATCTGGGTGTTCCTGCTCCGGGGGGATTGCACGGGATGAGCTTTCCAGGTCCCTTCCAACCCCTGACATCCTGTGATTCCCGCACAGCCCGCAGCGGACCCGCCCGCCCGGGCAGGGCCGATCCCGCTCCCCAGACCGGCCCCGCGGAACCGCCGGGCGGCGGGAGCAACAGCGGAAACGGGCCCGAGCGGGACCTCAGCGGCCTCCGGAACCGGAACGCACCACTCCCGCCCTGAGCGCTCCCGGCGCTCCCGTCATCCCCTGCTACGCCGCGATTGGCAGAGCGCTTCCCTTCGCCATTGGCCAGGGCCGTGCTGCCGGCTGCGGATTGGTCAGTGGAGCTGACACTCTACCGCGTCTCAGCTCTCCGGCTCCGCCATTGGCTGAGGGCGACGTTATAAAGCTCCCCCGCGCGCACGCGTTCCCTTTCCTCTTTGGCGGCCCAAGGTGCTGCGTCCTTCAGCTGAAGCTAAGGCCGACCCGGCGACTGGCACCGCGCCCCACCCCGCCATGGCCTCCGTCTCCGAGCTCGCGTGCATCTACTCCGCCCTTATCCTGCACGACGACGAGGTCACCGTCACGGTGAGTGAGGCCCGGCGCCACAAGATGGCTGCGTGGCGCGGCCTGGCGGGAGGCGGCGCGGCCTGGCGGGAGGCGGCGCGGCCTGGCGGGAGGCGGCGCGGCCTGGCGGCTGCTGAGCAACGCTGTCGTTGTAGGAGGACAAGATCAACGCGCTCATCAAGGCGGCCGGAGTGAACGTGGAGCCGTTCTGGCCGGGGCTCTTCGCTAAGGTGGGCGAGAGGGAGCTGGGCCCGGGCTGGCGGGGAAGCTGGGGAGGCGGCGGCGGCTGATCACAGCCCGGGGTGCCCTTCGGGCGATAGATCCCCCGCGTTCAGCTGGGGAATGTCGGTTTTAACGGATGTAAAACGTATTGAGTGCTTGTTTTTGCAGGCTCTGGCCAACATCGACATCGGCAGCCTCATCTGTAACGTGGGCGCCGGGGGTGGCGGAGCCCCCGCTGCGGCTGCTCCGGCCGGCGGGGCCGCGCCCGCGGGAGGGGCCGCCCCTGGTGAGTGTGTGTGAGTGTGAGTGTGGGGAGTTCTGTCCGGCCCCAGGGACACCGCAACTGGAACATTGTGTCCAGTTCTGGGCCCCTCAGTGCCAGAAGGACAGGGAACTGCTGGAGAGAGTCCAGCGCAGGGCAATGGAGATGCTGAAGGGAGTGGAGCATCTGCCGTGTGAGGAAAGGCTGAGGGAGCTGGGGCTCTTGAGCTTGCAGAAGAGGAGACTGAGGGGTGACCTTATTCATGGTTATAAATATGGAAAGGGTGAGTGTCAGGAGGATGGAGCCAGGCTCTTCTCGGTGACAACCAATGATAGGGACAAGGGGCAGTGGGTGCAAACTGGAACACAAGAGGTTCCACGTAAATATGAGAAGAAACTTCTTCATGGTGAGGGTGCCAGAGCCTGGCCCAGGCTGCCCAGGGAGGTTGTGGAGTCTCCTTCTGTGCAGCCATTCAAACCCACCTGGACCCCTTCTGTGTAACCTCAGCTGGGTGTTCCTGCTCCGGGGGGATTGCACTGGATGAGCTTTCCAGGTCCCTTCCAGTCCCCGACATTCTGGGATTCTGCATCCATGTGGGGGAAACACCCGGTTAAAGAGCTGTTTAATGTCAACTTGGCTCTTCCCCTTGCAATTGTAGTATGTACATGGGTGTTCTGCAGCTAAACAGACCCTCACCTTTAGAAAGGCTGGAGTTACACTTTGTGCCAGGATTGCTTGGCTCAGGATTCAGGCTGCTGTTCCGTGCAGCATCAGGATCTCCTCCTGAGGGGCAGAGGGGGAACACCCGCTTCCCCAGGTTTTTTTTCAGATTTGCTAGGAATTAATTTTGAAGACACAAACCCGCTTTCTCAGTAGCGGAAAGACAAGTCTCAGGTTGTTAGGATTCCTAAGGCCTTGCTTCTTGATATTATAGTAGTGTAACAATGTGAAGTTTTCTGTGGTATGTGACTATGTGCTGATAACATGGGAAAAATCTGATCCCTTTCTCCTTTTCCAGCTGAGGAGAAGAAAGAAGAGGAAAAGAAAGAAGAATCAGAGGAATCTGATGACGACATGGGCTTTGGTCTTTTTGACTAATTAGTTTTGTACCCGCCTGTAATAAACAACATTTAAATACACTCGGCTCCAGTACGGATGTGTGAAAAGGGGGTGGGCAGAGGGTGGCAAAGGTACCTGTAGGTACCGAAACCGCTGTCACCGCCTGTTCATCTGGGGTTCGTTTTTAGGTGCAGGCCCTTGTTGGGGGCTAAAGTGAGGATATTGTTTATTCATGAGTAGGTGCAACTTAAGAGCAGATGGAGTCTTGTGGTGCTGGGTACCAGGCGTGGGCTGGAGTAATGTTTGTAGTGTAATTGTTCTGCATATTTCCAGAAAAAAAGGTAAGAAAACTGCTTTGAAGGGTGGGTGTGGAAGATTGCGTCACTTCCCATATGAAAGGAGTAACTTTCAGAGTATGTTTCTAAATTTACTTTTGAAGGGGACTTTCCCAGAGCAACTGAGCAAGGTAAGGGCTGCGTATTCTAAAATATTAAATTTATGTATTAGCAAAACGTATAAGGAGCCAGGAGGGTTGTTCCAAGTCTAGACCAAAAATTGATGCACTTTGCGCTGTCCCATCCTCCCACAAAACTGGAACTTGGTTTTTTTTGAAAGATGCAGGTACCCAGGGAAGAATTTAGTCTGTGCAGCCCTGTGGCTGCTGAGATCTCGCTCCTGAGCTTCCAAAATAGCTCCTGCAAACCACTCAGCTGCTGCACCCCCCACCCTTTTTAAATAAACCCCCAGGAAAACGGATTTGAAGAGTTTAAAGGGCTGTAAGGAGTGACGCTAATTACAAATCACGCAGGTGGTAACGCCGACTTGTTCCTGTGCTCTGTAGTTGGAGGGATAAACCTGTTTTCTGGATGCTGAAATCTTGGATCTCTTCCTGCTGCCTCAAATCCTGCGTGAGCGAATTCTTTAAAGCTCAAACACACAAAATGGCCAGAATTTCACTGGTAACACCTTTTTAATAGGTCAAAGTAACTGTACAGTTCATTATATTCTTCCTGAGAATAATTTATATCCCTCAACAGCAAAAAGGGAGTGTGGTTTTTATTTTAACAGAACAGATGGCGTAACTGGAAAAATAAACCAAGGAAAAGGTAATTACACTGCTCTACTGTAACTCCTCCCAGGCAAGATAGACAAAAGGATGGGTTAGTTAACTACAGTGGGTTTAAAATATCCAACATGGCTTTAATCGGTCTTTATAAATTATATAAAAATGGGGGACATGGATGGTTACAGAACTCCTCTAAATGCAGCTCTGAGTTGCTCTGGTACAAAGCAGCATTTTTGCTTCCAAGGAAAACAACGTTGCTACAAAAGAACTGGCACGTTATTCTGGTGAAAAAAGACGAGTTTTGGGTTGTTCCTACAGCTAGTTCCAACCAAATGCTTCACACATTCACGTAAAAGTAAAAGGAAGATGAAGAGGGCTTTAGTTTGTCTTGAAATGACTGAAGTCTTGAAAATATAGCTTTTTATTCTTCTCTCTGTAAATCGTGATTAGCATATTGCGACGTTAAGTGTTCTAATTAAAAAAAAAAAAATTCCAGTCTGGATAGTTCATATACTGTGGGCAAGAATTCTCAGCCCTGAGGTTTCCCCGAATTCTTCACTTCACAATATCGTTCTCTCATCGGCTGCTCCGAGGCCGGAACCCGGGGCAGCTCCAGGCGAAGCGCGGGACGTCCCGTGCGCCGGTGGAGAAACCGCGGTGCCGCCGTTTCCCCGGGACTCGCCCTACAAACTCCGTACAAACCTCCTGATAATGCCGCTCGACGAATCCCAGACCAGCTCGGCTTTAAGATTAAAAACTCGGTTAAACTTTTGCGATGAGAGAGAACCAGCAGCTGTCAGTCGGGTCTGCTGAAGCAAGAGGTGCTGGAAAGCCAGGGCTAGGCCGGGTTAATCCTCACCGCTGGTGGAAGGTGAAGGAACATCCTTTCACGAGCAGAATCCTTAGAGCGATCAAACTCCTCCCTGGGTACTTTAGTGCGGTCTGGACTGGCTGATCATTTTCAGTCTGGCTTGATCGATAACATCCAGCAAGTTTTTGGCGTCCACGGCCAGCGCGTGAGCCGCCGTCAGCATCTGCTTCTTGTACTCCTGCTGCAGGCTGGTCATGACGTACTGCTGCGCCAGCTTCATCTTGTTGATGAGCTCGGCCAGGTCCGAATTCAGCAGCTTCTGGGCCATCTCGATCTGGAACGAGAAGATCCCCTTGTTAGAATCAATGTGACAGCGACGCACCGAGAGCCAAACCAACCGCCACGTCTCGGGAGCTGACAGGTTTCCAGGTCCTTCCCCCTCTTTTTGTTACAATTATTAAAGGAGCTCTAAAGCATCAAATGTGTCAAGGAGCCAGACAGAGGTTACTGAACAGAACCACGTGGCTGAGCCAGGACGATTGTCTAAGGTGGGATTTCATTGCCACGCTATTCAAGGTTTTGGAGGAAAGCAGTTTTATTCCTGACTGATGAACAGCACTGAAAGGTCTCAGTTACATCTCATCCAGAACAAGGTTATGGATCTGTGAGAGGGGCCAGAGGAGCCCCAGAAATGACCGAGGCTGGAACAGCTCTGCTGGGAGGACAGGCTGAGAGAGCTGGGGTGTTCAGCTGGAGAAGAGAAGATCCGGGGAGACCTTATTGTGGCCTTTCAGTGCTTAAAAAGGGCTGATAAGAACGATGGGGACAGACTTTTTAGCAGGGCCTGTTGTGATAGGACGAGGGGTGATGGTTTTAAACTAAAGGGAGGGGAGATTCACGTTAGACATGAAGATGATCAACTAGATCAGGTTGCTCAGAGGAGACATTCAGGTCAGGTTGGACGAGGTTCTGAGCAACCTGATGGAGTTGCAGGGGTTGGACTTGATGACCTCTGAAGGTCCCTTCGGGGCCAAACTATTCTACAATTCTATTATGGGACATCTCATCAGAACCTTCCAGCTGCACCAGCTTTTGCTCAATTACCTGCTTAATGACTTTACATGCAAGCTGCAGTTCAATGACAAGATTAAACCTGCACTAAGAAGTTCCATGTAAGCACCGCAAACAGTTTCTATGTCAACTTCGCGTGTGCTGAATGCTCTTCAGCCGGAGCGTCTCCACCACGTAAGCCAAATCAAGCCTGTGGCCACAGAGCAACCGGATTTTAATGAAATTAATTTCATGAAGAATTATAAGGGACTTCCACAGCTCATCCAGTGCCACCCCTGCCATGAGCAGCAGGGGCAGGAGCTGTACGTACCTCTCGGTGGGTGCTCGCGGGAAGCACGGGGAGGTTCTCATCTACTGTTGCCAGTAAGGTTCTTAACGCCAAACCGACCTCCTAAGAAAAGAAAAATAAATTAAGAAAACGAAGTTTAAAAACTTGGAAAGAATGGATGAGAGACTTAGAGCTGGAGCGCAGGAAGCAACTGGTACAGTTAATTCTTCATTGGGTAAGAGGGGAGTTGGAACACGGCTGAGGGACTTGGAAAACCTCACTTGCAATTTCACGTTTCACCATCAAAACAAAACGCCAAAGGGTAATGAAAAGTTCGTTTTAACAAGTGAAATGTATAGAAGACAGCGCACAACTCGGCGCCGCTGGGTACGCACAGGCAGGCCGGGGAATAAAAACCTTCTCCCGCCATACTGGGACCACGAATTCCGCAGAGCTCCAGCCCCCGAGCACAAAGGACTCGCCACCAGCCCCAACGCAAAAACCTTTTTGACTTCCACCTTGCCAGGAAGTTTCTCTCACTTGAAGACGTCGCCCAGGACAGAACTAAGCCCCTGACGTTAGGACGTGCCGCTGTACCTTCACCATGGGCACGTACTCCTCCGGCGGAGCTGGCTGTATTTTACTGGACATCTCTATGACGGCTTTGACCAGCCCGGTGACGTTCTCGTAGACCTTGTCGTTGGAGCGGTCCAGGTTGGCGGTGGGCGGAGGGCTGATCTCCTGCGGCTGGATCTGCAAGCACAGAGGGGCTGTGTCACCTCCCGTCCCCAGCAGATGGGGCTCAGGCACTTCCCAACCACGGGGAAGGGCTGGGGTTCACAAGTGTCCCCTCCCCAAGCCCCGGGTCCCCTGTCCTGCCTGAATGGGAAGGAATTTTCCTTCAGTTCTGACTGAACCTGATCTGTGAAATGACACCGGGGAATTTGTACCGGGATTTCCCTGAAGAGCTTCCAGCGTAACTCCCGTAACGGAGGAGCAAAGAACTGGAGGAGCACGGAGCACCTGACACATCTAAATGGCTCACTATGGATGGACAAGCTCCACCGCTAAGGCGGCAGGTCCCTCATTCCAGAAGGTTTTTGTGCTCCGAAACAACATCATTAATATAATTAACATCAGAGTACGTAATTAACATACTGATAAAGTGAGAATATTGCAGCACATATTGTTTCGCTAGTGAAATTCACAGCAGCTCAACAAAAATGGTGTCACCCCTACAGGTGGGAACCACAGAATGTTTTCATACGGTTTGTTTCCAACCGACCAGAACAAAAACCCAACAGGTTTCAAAACCCCGTAGTCCTTACTCAACAAAACTTCCACTGAGCCAGGTCTGGCTGGAGTTAAATCCACGACAGACCAAAATAGTCCGGGGTTAGAAAAGAAACAAACCGGTTTCACCTGAGATCCCACCCGGCTGGAACTGTAAAATACTCGGATTAAACTTTGCATGAGGAAGGAGCGCGGGATTTAGCGCCCGGTGATTCCATCTCGGTGCATTTCACTAAGCGGGTACCGACAAATATTAGAGAGATTCAATCTAAAGCATCGATCGCAAAGCACCTCGGGAAAAAGGACAGTGATCGCTTCGATTACCAGCGAAAGGCTGTGATTCTAATGGGTTTCAGCAATCGAGAAGTTAAACCGTCACCTGGCAAAGTCACATGCAAAGACATTTTGGCACGGGGCACGTACAGACACGCTCACGCACTGCTTACCCTCCATGGCTATGGTTGAGCAGAATGTGGGGGGAGGTTAAAGAAATTTACCAAAAGAAGGGAAAAGAGAAAAACAATATTAATAAAACTCGGCAGGAAAGAAATAATATTAAACAAAACCAAAAAAAAAAAACACAAAAAAAACCAAAACCAAACAAACTAAAACATGTGTAGCAATAAGAGACCAGTTAAAAAGCCCGCGACAAAACCGCATGGTGGTTGGTGCGGGCGGCGACTCGTGTTAGGTCGTGGTGGGCCATGCACCCATGCGACGTGTTCTGAGCACGGGGGACAGGTCATGCAAAGCTTGGCAGAGCAAACCAGGCCGGCCGGCAGCAAAGGGGGGGAACGGGGCAACCGGGAGATTTAACCAAAAGTTGCGTCGGTCTTTCCGAATCGGTGCGTTTTCCTTTAGAGAAGTCGCGATGGGAAATACGCGGTCACCTCACTTGGCAGCTCTTATTTGTGGTAAGCCATGAGTCGCGGGTGAGATGGACCAAGAACCCGCTCTGGATGGATTAAACCCAACTCAACTCCTAGGCCGGGCCAGGCCAGGCCCTGCCACCCTGAGCACGGACACCTGCGTGTCTTAACACTCGGGTTTTTCGTGTTTACACCCAACGTCAGCCGCACCGCCCTGCGGACCACGACGTCAGGACTTTCTCTGTGTGGACCGGCTGGCTTTGCCGGTAACACAAAACCATCTGTGTTTCCTGGTGCGCGTCCTAAAGGTTCCTGAGGGCGAGCAGCCCAAATCTTCTTCTTTTCATTTGTATTCTGCGGAAACGGGAGCCTATAGCCTATATACGGGGTGTATAGAACAGGGAGTCTGAAATGAACCCCGGGAGCATCTTCAGCTCAGGACTGCAGGCATTAACAAAGCTCTGTGCTACTAAAAACAACGGGCTGCTTTCTTGAAGGGGCATAAACCTCTCAAATTTCAAGCAGCTCTTGACAAAAAGAACAAACTCAGCCCTTCTTTTGTCCTGAAGCAGCTATTTGGTACACAAATCCCGTTCACTTGTTATTACTGATGGCTTTGGCTGCTCAAGTTTGTTTGTTGTCTAAAGGATTTCTTTCAAAGAAGGTTTTTCATGTTCCAGGATCGGCGTTTAGAAAGGCAATTCTAGGGAAGCCAAGTTTAGTAACACATCTGTTACTGCTTTTTGACACGATCGGAGGTTTGGCAGCTTGAAAAGCACTGGCATCAGTTCATAATAAATAATCCTGCTCAAATTCGCCACTGCTACTTACACCGATTCCTAAATATTCTGATAATCTCAGAACAAGAGAGCAGGAGCGAGCCAGGCAGGCGGTGGCTGAGATGGATTTGTTGCTTTGATGGCAAGGTTTGAATTTCACGGCCAGATGAACTTGGATTCTCTCTGTTATTTTTTTAAGCCACCTAAACCAGGCGCCGTTTATCACAACAGCCGTGTCCACCGCGATTCTGGTTATTGAGGGGACGGGAGCAGCGCCGGACTGACCCAGAGCCTGTGAGGTGATGGAACCGCCGCCTCTGTTCAAGTGTTACCGATGGAGAATCCCCAACCTATATTGTATCTGGCTGCTGGGAACTGCTCACATCAGAAATAGCTCCACCGGCTCCCCTCCAAACTGTAAAGTTTCATTTTTGGCTTTATTGCCTGTTTCCTGGAGATGAACCAACCCCTTAGCAAGTTTCCCAATCCCATTTCCCCTCTCCCTGGTTCCCCAGATCTAGCAGGGTTCTAGGAGCCTTGGTGCTGCAGGATGAGCTTTTGGGAGCAACCACAGTTGAGACACATCTCATTTCTCCATGACCAAGGACAGGAGACTTCGGTTCTACCCGAGTAAGTGGGAACCCCGGTGTGCTCCTTCCTGCCGAGCAGGGAGGCCGAGTCCATACGGGAGAGCTCGTAAGCTCTTCAAACCAGAAACAAGCTCACCTGGAAGGGTTCTAGGTGAGCAACAGAGCAGATGAGCCTACCAGGTAACTCCTCACTTCCCCACAGAGCTGCCAGGGCACGGTTGCCCTGTGACAACATTCACTTGGGAAGTTTAGTCCCTTTTACTCGCCACGGTCTCTACTCCAGGGAACAGCAAACTGTCCCATGAGCGGTAACGGGGAATTTTCCGAAGCGTGCTGGACGTGACACGTACCTTGACGCCCTCGTTGTAACTGTCCCCGGGGCTGTTGAGGCTGGCCAGGCTGCCCAGGTGGCCGGGGGCTCCGGGCCGGGGAGGTTTCTTTGGTGGAGCTGCGTGATCTGCTTAACGAAACGATTCGTATTTTAGAAGATCGACGTGCGCGCCTGCGGAATTTTGGTCCGTCAACGCTACGAAGGCCACGCGTGCTCTGCTGTACTAGGACATCTGATTGTGTCTCTGTTTGTAGGAGCTACACTTGAAGCTGTATTTCTACTGAGGAAACGCAGACAGAAAAGGTTGTGGATTTCCTCAAGTTTTCCTGCGATTAGGGCTGGTTTAGTGCGATACCTCAAAAACGCCTTTGTGGGGCAACTGCTACTCATCTCAGTACACGCAGCGCAGAGCCGAGAGGTCTCGCCCCACACACGCTGCACACGCCTGGGAAAACCAGACCTCGCAGCAGAAATCCCGGCTGTGATTCAACCTGAGACTGAGAAACCTAAATCTGGGTGTCTGCTTTCGTTTTACACGTCTGAACTCGGCACGCGGTGACTCAGCTTCCTCCAGACACTTCCCGCCTGTCGATTCAACACTGACTTGGCTTTGCTGACTACACCTCTGGGCACGACACGGGGAATTAAACACACCGGGCACTGAAACACCCGCGTGTAGTGACCTGGAACCGAATCCACCCCTTGTATGGTAATACTGGCATAAAACTGTTCACTACTGCTGCGAGAAGCCTCGGAATCAAGGATTCAAGGTGACAGTATATGAACTGCTTACCTGGTTTACCCACAGGCTGATAGATGTGCTGGTTACCAGCCTATAAAATAAAATAAAATAAAATATACAGTTAGATTAGTTATTGCAGCGCTCACACCTTCCATCAGCACAATCTCAAACAGGCAGTTCTCAGCACATCCCCCAGCAGTTAAAAATACATCCCTGCTCACCATTAGCTAAGCTCCTAACAATAAGTATATTATTTATAGAGTAAGAAAAGAATTTTCACGTATTTCGTATCGCTCACAACAGCCCTGACCTCTACAGTTTATCCTTTTTTATTAATCCAAGGCAGTGGTATATTCACAGTAATTTCTAGTCTGTATTCAGAGATCTGACTGTAGAAGTCATGGTGGTGAAGAAGAAATGGCAAAGAAGACTCCGGTATTTCCACACCACAAATGGTTTCCACCATGGCAACAGATTTCTAAGCTGGTTTACTTGTTGGTTTTGTTACGGAGCTCTTGGTCAAGGTCATTTTTTCATCTGAAGTATTTAATAATAGATTGAAGTGACTTTCCTTGGTAATTATTTATAGAGCCCTCATGCTCAGGGGGTTCCTGGTTAAGTGGGCCTGTGTCCTTCGTCAGAACCGCTTCCTTGAAGAAGAAAAGATGGGTCATTGTCACAGGAAACTCTTCTGTGGGGAACAAAAGGCCCAACATGGTGACCAGACCCAGTTCTTAGGGAAGTCTGTAGTGCCCCTGGGGCCAGGTGAAAGATCGAATCATAGAATCACAGAATCATCTTGGTTGGAAGAGACGCTTAAGATCGATCCAACCATAACTTGACTCTGGCACTAATCCATGCCCCCAAAAACCTCATCTAAATGCCTTTTAAACCCCTCCAGGGATGGTGACTCCACCACTGCCCTGGGCAGCCTGTTCACTGCTTCACAACCCCTTCTGGGAAGAAATGTTTCCTAATATCCAATCTGAACCTCCTCTGGTGCAACTTGAGGCCATTTCCTGTCGTCCTGTCACTTGTTCCTTGGTACCAGTAAAACTTCAACCCTGGGCTAAGAAGGAATATCCTGACAGCTACGGGCACGTCAGTCTCACCTCAGTGCCTGGTAAAATTATGGAGGTTATTCTGGGAGATACTGAAAAACACTTGAGAGACAACTCAGTCACTGGCCACAGCCAGCACGGGTTCACCAGGGGAAAGTCCTGCTTAACCAACTGAATTTCCTTTTATGACAAGGTCACCCATCTAGTTGACCAAGGGAAGCAAGTCAATGTGACATTTTGGGATTTTAGCACAGTATCCTTTTGGAGAGAATGTCCAGCACACACTAGGCAAGTCCATGATATGCTGGGTATTATGTTAAATGGTTTTATAAACGGTCTGGATGCAGGAATCGAATGTATGTTATGTAAATTCGCTGATGAAACTAAACCAGGAGGAGCTGTGGACTCCCTAGAGGGTAAAGAGGCCTTATAGAGAGATCTGGATAGACCAGAGAGCTGGGCAATCACCAGCCAGGATTCTCCACCTGGGATGAGATGTTCCTGGTTATGCATAAAAAATGGGGGACGAGAGGCTGGAAAGTGGCCCCGGGGAAAGAGATCTGGGGTTCCGGTTGATGGGAAGTTGAACACGAGCGAACGGTGTGTCCTGGCAGCCAAAGTGGGCCGACCATGTCCCGCTCTGCACTGGTGTGGCCTCACCTCAAGTTCTGGGCACCTCAATATGAGAAGGACATCAAACTATAACACTGGAGTGTGTAGGAGGGAAAGCAAGATGGTGACAGGCCTTGAGGGCAAGACTTACGAGGAGTGCCTGAGGTGACTTTGTTTGTTCAGCCTGGTGAAGAGAAGGCTGAGGGATGACCCCATCACTGAGGGGTGACCCCATCGCTGAGGGGTGACCCCATCGCTGAGGGGTGACCCCATCGCTGAGGGGTGACCCCATCGCTGAGGGGTGACCCCATCGCTGAGGGGTGACCCCATCGCTGAGGGGTGACCCCATCGCTGAGGGGTGACCCCATCGCTGAGGGGTGACCCCATCGCTGAGGGGTGACCCCATCGCTGAGGGGTGACCCCATCGCTGAGGGGTGACCCCATCGCTGAGGGGTGACCCCATCGCTGAGGGGTGACCCCATCGCTGAGGGGTGACCCCATCGCTGAGGGGTGACCCCATCGCTGAGGGGTGACCCCATCGCTGAGGGGTGACCCCATCGCTGAGGGGTGACCCCATCGCTGAGGGGTGACCCCATCGCTGAGGGGTGACCCCATCGCTGAGGGGTGACCCCATCGCTGAGGGGTGACCCCATCGCTGAGGGGTGACCCCATCGCTGAGGGGTGACCCCATCGCTGAGGGGTGACCCCATCGCTGAGGGGTGACCCCATCGCTGAGGGGTGACCCCATCGCTGAGGGGTGACCCCATCGCTGAGGGGTGACCCCATCGCTGAGGGGTGACCCCATCGCTGAGGGGTGACCCCATCGCTGAGGGGTGACCCCATCGCTGAGGGGTGACCCCATCGCTGAGGGGTGACCCCATCGCTGAGGGGTGACCCCATCGCTGAGGGGTGACCCCATCGCTGAGGGGTGACCCCACCACTGAGAGGTAACCTCACCACTGAGGGGTGATCCCACCACTGAGGGGTGANGTGCCCCCATCACTGGGAGATGACCCCATCACTGAGGGATGACCCATCACTGAGAGGTGACCCCACCACTGAGAGGTGACCCCACCACTGAGGTGTGACCCCACCACTGAGAGGTGACCTCACCACAGTCTACACCTATCTCAAGTTGGGCAGCGTGGGGAACTGAGTGATCTCTCTCTGGTGACCAGTGATAGGACACGACACGAGGAAATAGAACGAAGCTGCGTCAGGACAAGCTCAGATTGGACATCAGGAGAAGGTTCTTCACTGAGAGGGTGGTTGGTCACAGAACACGTTCCCCAGGGACGTGGTTGGGGTACCAAGCCTGACAAAGCTCAAGGAGCGCCGGGATGATGCTCTCAGTCATATGGATTATTCTTAGGTTGTCCTGCAAGGAGCAGGGAGTTGCACTTGATGATTCTTATGAGTTCCTTCCAACTTCAGATATTCTGTCTATGAAAGATGAAAATCTGTCACTTGCTAAAGTCTCTTGGTTTGTTCAGCCTGGAGGAGGCTGAGGGGAGAGCTCATGGTGGTTACGGCTTCCTCACAAGTGGAGGAGGAGGGAAAGAGCCAAACTCTTCTCTTCAGTGACCAACGACAGAACCCGAGGGAATGGCAGAAGATGTGCCAGGGGAGGTTCAGGTTGGACATGAGGAAAAGGTTCTTCACCCAGAGGTGCTGGACACTGGAACAGGCTCCCCAGGGAGGTGTCACGGCCCCAACCTGACAGTGTTCAAGAAGAGACTGGACAATGTCCTCAGACACACGGTGTGACCTGTGGGGTTGTCCTGTGCAGGGACAGCAGTTGCACTCCATGATCCTTGTGGGTCCCTTCCAGCTCAGGATATTCTGTGATTCTGTGTTTGGTCACAACCAAATACTTCACACAAAACTTGCAGCTGTCATATCATAAAAAGCTTTACAATCCCAACAGAGTCACGTTTTACACCAAGTGCAGCTGTATAAAGGAGTTTTCCATTGCAAAGTAAAACACTCAAGGCGGTTAGAATTCAAGAGGCCTAGTGCTGAAACATCTCAAAATGGCATTTATTTCTAAAATAAAGATGACTTTCTGCAAAGTCAGACCTAAGGAAGCTGCTTTTTCAACACTTTGAAGATGACATTTAGGGCGCTTACAATTCGCTTTTAGTGGTACAAAACCACAGTATTTGCTTCAATTCACCTTCAGCTCTGCATCAGGCTACCATAAATCACCATTAAGAACGTTAATTCATTAACTTCCATTTCTGACGTTTTAAGCCGCTGGTTTTGAACGTCTGATGTTCTGCATTTTCAGAAACATCCCCAAGTAACAGGGACAACTCATTTCAGTGCAAACAACTGTGAGGGTACCAAGCGACTTGCAGAAAGTCTCACACTAACTCTCTACTTCAAGCTAATTTCTATGCGGTTACTATGGAAAACTGCACTTTATGTCTAAATTCTACATTTTTATTTCATAAAAATGTATTGCACAGAGAGAAACCTGAAGTTCTAAGTTTTATAGATGATATTCACAGAATCACAGAATGGTTTGGGTTGGAAAGGACCTTAAAGATCATATCAACTTAATACTTCAGAACTGTGATAGAAATAAAGGAGCATGTTCACCCTGCTTACTCCAAGTCTGCAACTACAGGCTTGAGAAACAAAAATCAAACTTTGCTTTCAGGAGCCAGGTGTAGAAATCAAAGATCCGACGTCCTGAAACTCTCCTGCTGTCACCACGCAGCTCTGAAACCCACTGGATGATCACGTCACGCTGTCCTACGGCTGCTCTGTATAGCCAGAAAAAGAATTTGCTTTCTGCCGACACCATCGGCCATGTCATTAACTTTGATTTGTGTTGTTAAACCGAAATATTTCAAATTTGATAACCCTGGGGGAAAGGAAAGGAGGGAAGAGAAGGAGAAGAGAAAGAGAGAGAAGAGAGAGAAGAGAAGAGAAGAGAAGAGAAGAGAAGAGAAGAGAAGAGAAGAGAGAAGAGAAGAGAAGAGAAGAGAAGAGAAGAGAAGAGAAGAGAAGAAGAAGGAGGAGAAGGAGAGAGAAGAGAAAGAAGAAGAGGAGAAGAGAAGAGAAGAGAAGAGAAGAGAAGAGAAGAGAAGAGAAGAGAAGAGAAGAGAAGAGAAGAGAAGAGAAGAGAAGAGAAGAGAAGAGAAGAGAAGAGAAGAGAAGAGGAGTAAAATTCCACTAAACCAATTGTTGCATTTTGACTTCCAGAAAATCACATATTAAAAATATGTCAAAAGAACGCACACCAAGTTCTACAGCCACGTGCTCATCGGTTAGGAACTACTAAAATGGGTGTGACAACGGTTCATTTGTACCACGGCACCCAAGAAGAGGGTCATGTATTAATACATGTACGAATATTCCTCCGTGTCCCTGAGCTGCTGTGATTTCTGCTCTGCACCTTCCAAGCGCCACAACAACCCATCAAACAAAAAGTCACTTTGTGGGGAAGACCTAAGTGACCCCGGTGAACTGGATGCTGTCCTCACCACCACCACAGAAACCTCTGTAACGCTGGGCAATTATTTCACCGCAGTTCTCCTAGAAACGCCCGCTGCCTATTTCTCATCCTCAGGACGGGAAATTGAGCATTAGACATTTCCCACTGCAAATGAAGTCAGAGTTATGTTCTGAATGTATTAAGAACTAGAAAAATGTGAAATCGAACTGTGGAACTGTAGTTATCGTGAATTTGAGCCTCTTTTAAAACTCATTCTGCCAATGATGGCTACGTTGTTCCCTTCATGCCTTTTTCAAATGGTCTCTAGAGGCCGCGCTGCGGCGCGTCATTAATACATTAATTCCTGATTGTGCTTCGGCTGCAAATGCAGGAATAGTCCCTAAATTCTTAGGTAGTGAAGAAATACTGAAGCCAAACCAGGAGCTTACAACCGCATCCCAAATCAACCGGGAAAATGAATTTAAAATATTAACTTTAAACGTTTAAAGGTGATCCCTGGGGACAAAGAACAGGTGAAGCATTAGGTTTCTATCATCAACACTCCCCACCTTTCCATACGTATGATTCAGAGATTCCAATGGCAATTAAACAATTGGCAAGACGTTGTTAATTAAACAGACAGGAGCTAATCTCATAAGAACGAACAGCAGAGCTGCAGCTGTTGTCTGGCAATAAATGAATAGCAAGGGGGGTCTATTCCCTTTGTTTTCGAGCAGATCATTTACCCCAAACAGATTTCTGGGTAATACAACAGCGACATTTACATTCCTCGTAAGAAAACCCTTCGGATATTTAAACAACTGCAAAAGTTATTTTAATCCCGCTTCCTGTTGACAGAACTTTCAGAAAACTACCCACGTTTTTAAATGCGGCCCAATTATACAGCACAGGAATCTTGAAAAAAAAAATTATTGCTACATACGTGGAAACTTGTGAGTGTTTGTTTCAACAGCAGCTTCAAGGGAAAAATAACAAAAGACGCACACAAAAAAGCCAAAAAACCCCAAATCCCCCAAAGTGCTGCACGAACAAGTTTGCCACAGCTGCTGTTCCCACAGCCGCTGAGCCTCTTGGAAAGCTCTAGAACCATATAATCAGAGTGGAAACATTTAGCAAAACCCTTTAAATCATCAAGCCAGGAAACCCGGAGAAAGAGCCGGGATGTGAAAAGCTGGGTCGTGCTTACCGGGCCCTGGACGCCCCCGTCCTCCCGCTCGATGCTGCTTCTGGAGAGCCGCACGTCGGGTTTCTGCAACAAAGACCAAACGTGTCATTCCGTACCCCGCTCGGCCATCCACGCCGCTCGAAAAACGGGGAAAACACCATTAGAAAGCCACGGCGACAAACGCCGACGTCACTTCGTTCCAGTCTAAACGCCCCCGTGACTGCGAGTGCGGCTACCGAACCTCCCCGGCCTCCGCCCGCCCGGCCTCAACGCTCGTTTAATAAATACCGATAGTACCGTTTCTCTAAGGCAACAGCGGAAAACCTGCATTTTAACTTTCTCAAAGGCAGCGAAAGATTTTTTTTTTGAAATTTTAATTTTTTCTTTTTTCCCAAGAGCAAAATGTCAAGCCCGGAATGAGAAGCTCCGCGCATTAATTCCCGTTTCCTGCCTGAGAACGGCTTAAATGTACTTGGCTCCATCTCCGAGCCGGCAAACGGGGCCAATTCCTGCAGCTCTTTAAATCCGGCTCCAGAAAGCTAACAAAGACACCCAGATGTGCTATTCGCCTGATACAAGCGGCAAATAAATGAATTTCTATTCGGTACATTTGAAGCAAGATACAAGAACTCGGGGCTTGGTTGTTTTAAAAGGTAAAAATGAGATTGGCCCCATTTTTTCACATAGAAACCGGTAATTTATCTCGTCTCCCCAGCAAATCTTGGTATATTATTCTCCGGAGACAACGGTAAGTGCAGGGAAAGGCAAAGGAAGAAATAAAGGTTGACGCTGATCTGAAGATACAAGTGCAGCAAAACGAGGGCGCTTTTCTAGGCTCTATTTCTGGCCCACACAAGAAGGAAAAAGGATTTATCTGACTCCGCAGTTCAGGGTTTGTTCTTTTCGGAAACTGGAGAAAATCCACATCTGCATCAGCGTAAAGGCAGCTTATTTCATATGCCTGTATGGATATAGGCAGGAAATGGACACACACAGAATGAGAATGAATTTCTATTTAGAGAAATGCAGGTGTGTGAATATTGACTACAGCTAAACCGACCCCACGAACATGTTATTTCAGGCTCAGTTTTGGGGGATAAATCCATTAATTTCTTGTTCATAGCTGCTCCAGATCCCTTTCCCTCCTCTGTTCTAAAAGCACCAAAGAATAATTCCCAACTTGCTGAACAACCCTAAAAAGCCAGCAGGACAGACGGGACTTGCGAAGACAAACCGATATCGATCTTTTATCATTAAAAATCCCCCCAAATTGGGTAGCGGCCCATCCGAAGGGCTGACACCCTGGGTTTGCACTCAGCCTGAGGCAGAGCCAGGAACAGTCGCTGCCTGGAAGAACTTGCAGACTAAAAATAGATGAACGGCACCAGCCTAGAAATATTTAACCCCAGCTCAAACACCAGGAACCGGAGCAGACACGGCGAGCGATTTCCCAATGCTTCTCTGGGAACGCGTGACAAACGTAGCGATGAAACCTGCTGCTCACAGACCTCCCGTTTCTTTCTTTTATTACAATGAAGGAATTCTTTCTGCTTAACGTCTTATTTGATACGGCTACGTTAGATACTTTACTACGCCGCAAATCGCTAGCCCTGTTTATCTAAGCCTCTGGCTAACTCCATTTCCATTGCACCGACGTTCACAATTTGCCTTTGTTTCATGTTTGTTCCCAGCCAGGGAAGCGCCTGAAGCCTTTGGAAACAAAGACTATTTTACCATAGGAGTCTTTAATGTTCTTTGCACTTTTAAGAGCTTATTACACCCTAAGCCAGACTCCAAAGACAATGAAATATTGAGTCATCTAAACCTGGGTAGCCAGGAACACAAGGAACAAAAGAGAAATATTCCACACGCTTGTGTGTCCAGTGACTAAGAAGAGGCCCACATATATTTCTAGTGATTTGACCGTGTTCTAATTCTACCAACTCCCATTTTAATAAATGATATTCTGATTTATTCATCTGCAGAAATTTCAAAAGACGAGCTATTTTAAAATGAAGGCGATATCTAAGATCAAGCTCCCATCGTATTTTAAAATATTATTTAGCAGCAATTCTTATGCTTCTACGGCGGTAAGAGCTTTAATTTCAGCCCTCATTCTGCTATCACAGAACCTCCAGATGTGTTTAATGCAATATTCTCGAGCTCAAAAGTGCCAACTGTCCTAAATTAAAATGCAAGTTTAAGCGAAGTCTTTTCCACTTTCCACCATTTTCATTGCAGATCTGTATTTCAAGAAGGAACGATATTCCGTGCAATATTTATCTCGCAGAGAATCAAGACCCTCGAAAAGCAAAGGGTATTTTTTCTAATGAATAGGCTGCTATCTGAAACCTTTGGAAATGTCATTGGGACTTTGCAGACAGGATGCATATGTTGACAAACTGGAACACAACCTACTTGATTTCCAGTATTTCTGGCCTCTCCCTAATGAAAGAACATGCAAGTCTCGGCATTCTCAGGACATGTCTTGGTGGGATTTTCTCAGGCTAAAAATTAAAAGCTAATTTTAGCAACAGTTCACATCAATTCTATCCGAATTGCAGTTCTCAGTGTCAAAATAGCACAAAGCCGCAACTATGTGGGAATTTCAGAGGAAAAAAAAAAAAAGAAAACCAACCAAACCAAACCAAACATGATAAGGAAACTATGCGAGTTATTTCTTCTCAACCTATCCCAGGAAAGGACTATAAATTTCTTAACACAACACCCCTCTGTCTGCTGAGGAGCTACTAAAAGGCACGCACATACATATCGTTATTTTATAGGCTTAAAAACACCACATACCACCCATACAGCCACGAAAGAAAGGTTCAAACTGGAAAACTAAATACAAACGAGGAAGCCGATAATTAAACAGGCCCCAAAGAAGAAAAGCGTCGTGCGAAACGGCCAGAGATAGCGGCGGTGCCAAAAGGCACAGCAGAAAAGTCACTGACTGCACTGCACTGAACTTGGGAGGGATTTGACCTTGGGAAGGGACAGTTTTGTTCCCATAACTTCTGTGAAGCCAAATAACCAGGTACCGGTGCCGTGGGATCTCTCACGGCACCGTCGCCACTGCTTTCCTACCTCTGCGTACAGACGATTCTCCATTTGGGTCAAACTCTGTATTAAAATACAGAATAACGTCTCCTAGAAGCAATTAAAAAGAAGCCGTGAGAGTTTTTGGCAGTTCCAAACTTGTGTCAAAAGGCAGCAATAAAAGCACCCTCAGGGGGCCTTTTAAAATGATTTAAACTCAATGAATTAATTGATTTGCCTTTAAATTAATTCTACATGCAAGAAGTCGGGGCTGGGAGATGAACGTACACATCTTGTGGCTTTAAGGGAGTCATTCGGTCCTTATGGGCTGATTTTCTGAGTGCACGAATACTGTAAAGGAACATAAGGACATAAGTTCAAGTATCACAGGGGGCAATGGCCAAATCTTCTGGTTACAATGAGTTGCGAGCGCTTGTTCGCACTGCTTGGAGGATGGAGATTGCTTCACCAGCTTCTGTATGCACTACGTCCAAGTAAAATCTCGATTGATCTTCATCAATGTCATTTTTGAGGGGTGGAAGTACCCGTATGATTAAAAAAAAAATCAACGCACAACTTGGAAGAAAGCGCAGAATGAAAACTCGAAGGATTTCTTGTGATATTGCTCGTGTGACTGAGGTCCAAATGTCAGAGGTGTAAATGAGTGAAAACCTCAGTCCTCAAGACTGCAGCACCTAAAAACAAGACTCGTTATACAGAAGGCCAAACAGAATTCCACTGGTTTAATGTAACATTTGTTCTAGTCATCTCATCTTCACCTGTGTATGTCCTGTCTTCTAGAGTACCTTGTATCAAGCTTTAAGTGCAGTAATGCTCTGTCTTTGCTTCAAAAATAATCCAGATATTTCTGTCCTCCTTCCCTGAGATGCTGATATCCAAAGCACTTGGATCAAGAGAGCAGGAAAACCCACAAGTTTAATCAGTGTTCATCAAAGCCACCAAACACCAGAGCAACGCGACAAGATCAGGAAGTGGGAGGAAATGTCAGTCATGGAAACCATTCCCGCCAAAATCAACTCCCCACCCAGTTTTGTCACCTCCCACAATGGATATATTTGGTACAATTTAAAATTAAGCCCTTTACTCTTCAGTTTTCACACAACAGGTTATCTTTTCATTCGGGAGCTTCCCATGAAGAGACGTCTGTTTGTTTTCTCTTTTCAGAGCAGAATTTCAGAAGCCTGGATTCTGTTAAGCAGCTTGCAAACAAAATTTCTGTCTCTTTTCAACGTGTTCTCAAAGGACGAGTTTCAGGCAAACTGCTTACACAGCTAACAACGTCTCCCAAGACTGGCAAATTTCCACTTCAATGCCATTGCAGTTTAATTCTTCATCTGGGGTGTCTCTTCTAGCAAACACAGCATCAGTGCTGTTTAGATGTGTACTAACATAGTCTGAGTTGTATTTTTTTCCCCTGTAGGGAAGCAGCAATAAATTCCAAGTCGTGAGCAAGTCAGTTTTACTCTGGGGAAATAAAAATTGTATTAAGAGAAACCCCACGGATTTCTCTTGTTGCAGTGCCTTACATTAAACGATTCCAATGCGAGTCCAATTCTCAGGAGCAGACGTTTGTTCTACTGTCGGAGCCTGAAGACTCTGTAAATAAAGCTGCTTTTCAAAGCAGCCGGTTTAAACTGAGAAGAACACGCTGTATGGTTACATCAGGCAAAAATTAAAAACTGGCTCGACTCTGTGCTCGGAAATATTATTCTGAATCCTTCCTATAGCAGTGAGGGAGAGCTGGACTTCAGCAATCCGTGTTATCAAAACCTAAAGGTTAGTGCAGAAAGGTGTCTCGAAACAGCGAAAGACACAACATCTGGAGTGAAATTCGAGAAGGCCCCAGGCCCAAGAGCAGAAACGTCACTCATCACTCACCAGAGGACACGGGCCAAGGCGCGTGGCTCTGTAATATACGGATTATTTCTCCGCTGAACCTGTTTGTGCTCTCACGTATGAATCGCAGGGATCTGCAAGGAGTGACTCCCCACAACGACTTTTTTACCATCTCGATTTCTTCAGGGCTAAACCTAGAAGACCACGTTCCTTTTCCAAGAAACACCCGTCTATAAACTGCAGATTTCCCCACCACCCATCCTGCTATGGGTTCAAATACACCCCGTGGCTTCATCAGCCTCTTCAGCTTTCGACACGCTAAATCTCTAACGGGCATTCAAGTATAAACCTTTAAGTCTGTGAAGTCAAAATGTTAAGTGTAGAGCGACAAAAAACCCCAAGTTTCCTATGGATTCCAATCCCCCACACTGGCCATTCAAGTCCATTCTTACTTCCACTCCAGTTTTCTCTGTTTTTTTTGCCTTTTTAACCCTCTAAATGTTTATGTCAACCAAACACAGCAAAGCTGCAGAGCTGTGCACAAGTTCATCAGTGCCGGCTCTCCTTTGAGTAAGGGGTAGCAATAGAGATGGTGTCTCCTCACGATAAAAACTAACACATAATGAAAATATAAATTCTTTTCCAAACATACACTAAGACCATACTATAGATCAAAAGAAAAATCAGCAAGTCCCTCCTCAAGCAGCAGTTTGGGGGATGCTGAACATCCCAATGGTCCAGAGACTGAATCAAAACGGAATAACAAACCCTACCAATAATTATCATCTATTCTGCAGAAAAAGCCGGAAAGGTCGGAAAGTTTTCTGCAGAAAGCTCCTGTATAATTACTGAAATCACAACGCCTCGTTCTCAGCAAGCACAGTAATTCCTCAAAAAGTTCTCGACCATCCTGAAAGTTTTAGCTGACAATGGGACCAATCTGGCCTCCCGGGCTTGTGAAACTCACAACGCAACCGGTTCCATTCGAGTAATGCCTAAATTAGGCAAGAAATTTTCCTTTCCCCTCCCTCTCTTCAGCTTGTAGGAAATAGAACAAAGCAATTTTGGGTCCGACGGCAAACGGCAAAGTCCCAAGCGCACGTACGAGGAATCCAGCCTAAAGCCAAGTTCAGCATCCTCGAACGAAAAGTAACATCTTAACTCTGGCACAACCCGGATCTTGGCCGGAACGTGCACTGGACACGGGGGCATCTCAAGAGCTGATACAGATTAATCCCACCTTGGTTGAACAGCTCTGAATGCCACGCAGAACTAAACCCTGAGGGACCACGACAATTAAACTGGCGAGGAATAAGGTCTCGGTAACATCATCTACGTACAAGACCTGCTCTCCATTCCCGCCCACCGGCTTCCTGTAGAATAAAGCAGAAATTCAAAGAACTCAACATCCTGGCTTCGAGATCCCTAAAAGCCTGTTTGAAGTTCAACGAGACAATCACGACCAGCACCTTTGCTGACCAAAATAACAATATTTCATCTGCCCAACTAAGATTTTCCTGGCGAGCAGCTCTAGAGAGTGCAGAGAACTCTTACGGAAACCACAGACTGTTACCATCACCTGCTTTAAACAAAGCGCGTATTTATTCAAACTTACCTGCGTAACAAACCTGTGGCACCCGCACTTAATACAGGCGTGTTTTGTAGCTACGTACAACTTCCAACCCAAAATATTCCTTGAAATATGCCCCTTAAGGCCAAACATGTCACTGATGTTTGTCCCAACTCCTCAGTCATCCACCTCTCAAGTGAAGCAGGAGCTTGCACAGAGTAATACGCTCCTGTCTGTAGCCATCGGTCTCAAACAGGAGAATTTTAAGACAGATCTTGAATTTTGACAGCTGAGAAGGCAGAGTTGAACTAAAAACCCACACAGCAGTGGCACTGCCAACAAGCAAACATGGAACTGCGGAGAAACGGCATCAGAAGACCCCGTTACCAACGCACCTCCTCTCTCTCCTGGTGATGTTCAGAGCTTTTTCCCACCTCACAAAGCTCTCTCTTCAATTATTTCTTCCCACTGATGTGTCTCATCACTCCTGCAGCGCAAGGCTGCTCACACCTCTTCCTACAGCCAGGCTTGTTAGATGGCTGATGGTTATTTACCCCTTTTTTAGGGGCAGAGTATGCGCAGATCTGTCCCCTTAAGAACAACCAACTTCCAGATCGGCACAGAATCCCAGCCGCAACTTCCCACTCAGAAATACTCAACGGGCTAAAGCGAGACAGACTAAAAAACCAGCTGTTGGAGGTGTTTATAACACAGGACTCACAGCCCAACACTGAATTTAAAAACTCCTTCCAAACCTACATTTCGGTAGGGACTCCTATGCTCAGGAAACTCTCTCATTTCACAGAAGTGATTTGTTTTAGCAAGCTGCGATAAAAAAAAGAAAAATCAGACTGAATTAAGAAGCACAATGAAATGAAGCATTACCAGGAATCGTTCCTCTTTCTCAAGCCAGCGCTGATCTTCTTCCATCTCTTGCTGTTGTCGTATCAATCTCTCCTCCATGAGATGTGTGGGTAGAACCTGGCCCATGCCTCGGACGTCCAAAGCGCCCGAATCCTACAGAACAGAGGAAGTTTATTCAGTCTCACAACTTAAAATTCGTATTAACGGCTTCAAAAACTTAGAGATGACAAAATAAGAGATTTTTAAAAGCCCAAACGCACAACAGCAGTCAAGCAGAGTTCCTTCAGCTCCTTATAAACCGAAGCAAACCATCAGAAGAAACTCTTTCCAACTACAAACATTTTATCTGCCTTGCTCCTAATCGCTGGAACCCAAAAGATTTGAGGAATCCTGATTTGTTTTTCAGTAACGTGGTCACTTCATACATTGCACTTCATTTAAGTTGGACAAGAAAACCACATTTATCGATGTTGTTTTCTCGGTCTTGAGCGATAATGTGACCATCCAGCTGTTAAAAGCTGCAAGATACATTTTTTACCCAAATACGCTTTTCAGTTTTAGGTGACACTTGCAAAACATGTCACAAAAACATTTTTAATGGATTTTTTGAACAAGTTTTTCTGCATGTCTTAAGCTTACAATACTCCATATACTGTATGCCAGTGCTGCCTGGAAATCATTAGCAAGTAGTGTATAAATCAATGTTCTAAAGGAAGCCAAGGGGAGTTCGGTAACGAACTTCACAGAGGTTGTTTTTAGGTAACCAATTCCCAAGCTTTTGTAAAAACTTTGGCTGTAACTTATTACTACGAACACTTGCAAAGCATTTATGTGGCATTTTATCCAAGCATGGCACAGAGCATCGGTTAGAGAGCAAACGGAGTTAAGACAGGAGCTGCACCAAGCGAATCTTCACGGGAGGATAAAATGAGATGAAAAAAATATAAAATAGTGGAGGCAAACAGAAAAAAACGATGGAATTTTAAAGGGGGGATTAATTTGATGTTCTTTGCAGTAACTCTGTGCAATCTAAAAGCACCGGACAGGAACACAACAGTTTTGCAGGACCAGTTCATTTTATGTTCTGGGTAAGTTAAAAAGAAGTCTCAGATACTTTAGCTGTGCTGGATATCTCCCAGGAGAGGCATTTTTAAACAGTCATAAGATTCCATATTTTTACATTCATGTTCCCATCTCTATTAACAGCAATCAGTTCCAGTAAAGCCCTCTTTTAACGAACACAAAAGATTCGCTATCGCTCACTCCGCTAAGATAACAAATAGCAATAACTTCATCAAGAACGTGTGTACACTTCACGTGCAACTTCATATTGGAGGATTTGTTTCAAAAATAATTCGCTCACGACTCCCATCCCACTGCAAGGAGGCAATTTCAAAAATACCAGAGAAACCGTTTTGCCGCAATCACCTCCAGATGTACCTAAACGATAGAAAAGGGCATTTACGGTACAGAGCGCAACAAGAGCCGCGTCAGGTCTCGATACCTCCACGTTTGGTTGCCACACTGATATTTCCTGAGGCCGATGGTTCCAGGAATCCGCTTGATCCAAGAGAGAAGCCTGCGCAGGGTAAATGCTGCCGGCCATGGCTGGTAAACCGTGAGAACCTGGGTATGCAGACACCTGCAGGGGAAAGAAAACAGAAAAAGAAAAGAAGAGTTATATTAATAAGACCCTAATTAATAGCTTTCTCCCCCAGGAGCAAATATGAGAGCACAGAAATGACCCAATTCAAGCTGTGACTGAGAGGGAGGAATGGAAGTGCCACCAGAAGATGAAAATCAAGTCAAAATATGACACAACCCCCCTTTTTTATGCCTTTGAGGATGCCTATAACAGTAAATACTTGAGAATAACTACAACAACAGACAAATATCCAGAAATACAGCTCTAACTTTGAGGATAACAACTCTTTGAGGATGCTTAGTAAAACGGCAGCATTAAATGATATTTTACCCTCTGCAGTTACGAAGATCCAAGTCCTCTGGTGAGCAAAACCAAAGCCATTGGTACGTCTGTGAGAGCAACACGCAGGGCTCACGTTCAATAGGAGCCTGTGCACATCACCCTACGGAGCCATAGAAAAACGTACCCCCAGCATACGTTACAGGCTTAAGTCCTGAGTGGCACCATGTAATTAGTGTGATTAGCTAGGCCTGGGAACTTCTCCACAGGAAAATCAAAGTCGTTTTAATGAGTCTAAAGTACTCATTAAAACAACGAAAACTTCCCTCTCTCCATTGGAAAAAAAACCAATCTTGATCGAGGCTGCTGTGGTTGGAGCTTTGTGAAAACATAAAATGCTTGAAGTGCTTTTATGTCAAACTTTTGCTTTAAATTTCCTCAGCGGCGTTAGGAAGAAAAGCGAAACCTGCGAGTGTATGATGTGGATTTTCGGTTAGCCAACAGGAAATAAAGATGTTTCACAGAAACACGAGGGAGCAGAGCGAAAATCCCACGGCGAGTCCACCAGTTAACGCCATTTGATAAGAAAAGTAATTTCATGGCTTAGCACAAACGTTAACATGAAAATAAATATGGAAATGTCTGATGTGTTTCATTGTAGTTTTCGGTATCTGAGCATCATATCGGCTATAAAAATATTTGCCATCTGGGGTAAACCTACCCGGCTCAGTTTGGGGTTTGTTCTGATGTGAAATAAAAACCATTTAATAGAAACTCAACCGCCTAAGAAGTGAATCAACCCCACCAGCTGCAATTGAGTTATAAACCCCGCATTTGACAAAATCCGTGGCCGGTGTTCAGTGTATTTACCTGGTAATGGTTTGGCTGTACCATGTGCTGGGGACTTGGATAAAAACCCTCGCTGGATCTCGGGCTGGGGTAACCGGGCCTGCTGGGCTGCAAATGGCAAAGAGGCTTTAAAAACACAAACCTAAACCTAGAAAATTACTCTTTGGTGAGACAAACATTTACAGGTGGAGCCAGCATAAAAGCAAGCTCAAAAACCCCCTGAAATAACTATTCTCAAATGACTAACGTTTAAAAAAATATAACTAAAATCACGTTTTCCTCCATTTTTGCTTGGAAATGGAAGCGACTGAATTGTTTGCAATAAACGTGAATTCTTTTGCACATTTGATTTCTTGCACTCAATTACCAGCTCTGTTGGGTTTAACTCTAGAAAGGACATCAGCTAAGGACATAATTCTTAAAACAAGTTTCCAGGTGCAATTTCAGCATCGCTCCTCAATTCACAATCTGCAGTCCATAAAGTTTTGCTATTAATTTGTTGCTTTTATGCCGATCAATTCTTTCGCTTCACTCAGAACACAAACCAACCGGGTTTGTTTAGCGTGAATGTTTCCACGCGTTATTCTGGGGACCAGAGTTCTGCTAATTAACTTCCGTGTAACTAATTGCCTCGAAATGGAAGGTGCTTTTGATCATATTCTGAACTAGAGAAATTTCCCATTACTGAAAGCAGTGATGGTGAAAAATGTTGCTCAGAACAACATCGTTTTATCTTCCAAGCAGATGTGTTCTGTTATTTTGTTTGATATTAACCTCCAAATGTATGTGTGTGTATATATATACATATTTTTTATATATATATATATATATATTTAATGAGGAACACTGCTGCTGGGTGTTTCAGGAGGAAAAAAATCAACCAAAAAGGGGAAAAAAAACCCAAATCTCATCATTCTGCCAACGGGCTCCTGCAGTCCTTTATCATCAATTTCTGAGAAATGTAATATAATTCTCATTCTGTCCTAGGCTGTTATTTGTCCTAGGTTTCTAACTGATATCACTGTGAGATACAAGTAATTCTGCAGTACAAATTGTAGTATCTGTGCATTATTTCAGAACATATAGAAGTTTAAGGCTCTAAAAAAGTACAGTTTAAGCCCTATAAAGACCTGAAACTCGCACAACGAAATGTTGGAAGAGAAAAAATAAGTTGTCATCATTAGAAAATGAGATAAGAAGAGATACTTAAAATCCCTTATCTAGAAAATTTAACTTGTGCTAATGTCATTAGTATGCACATCCATATTTTACATAAAAAGACCACATAAATTTCAATCTTAACACATCTTTCGCCAAGTTTCAGTTTACACATCACACCCAAAGCTCTCATGATGATAATTTCTAACACGGTATAGCTCACATAACACATTAATTAAAGGTATTTATTCTTTATTTGGATTAGCCCCAAAGCTTCAAGACTAAACAAATTTTTCAAATGAGTTTGTATTAAGTAGCATTTTGCTCCAATTTATGTAGTTCATCTGCTTCTGTAACTCAGAATATCATTGTTTTTAATATATACACCAAATTCTGTCACTTAATCTCAGATGACTAAACAGCTTGGTGGATTGTGTTCTGTTTTTTACCTCTGAAATGCAAATAACCATTCCACTGCCCATATTTCTCGGTTGCCACAAAGCTACCGAAACGCAGAACCAATCTATCAGGTAACAACCCAGTATGGGGCAACCAAACAAAATAAAACCAAGTTGCTTTCACCCCAGTGACGTCCAAACGGGACGGAAACGTAATGAAACAAAATTCTTAACTAAAATACATTCTCTCCTTGGAAGCAAACCCCTAATTTCTTGTCCAGAATAAGGAAAATGCAGTTGGTTGAAATCTTCCCTCTCGCTGGCGTGTTATCAATAAATTTCAGGGTGGTTTCAGAAGCAGAAAATCGTTTGTGTGATATTACAGCGTGGCAAACAGAGCCGGGTCATCTCAGGCAAGGATCAGATGATGACAAAATTGGCCAGAACGCCGTTGTTTGAATCAACCCATCAAAGGAGGCGTTGAAGAAATAAATGG
Source organism: Pampusana beccarii (assembly GCA_013399365.1). NCBI lineage: Eukaryota > Metazoa > Chordata > Aves > Columbiformes > Columbidae > Pampusana > Pampusana beccarii. Next base: position 213,391 of record VWYH01002497.1, on the reverse strand, counting down.
AATTACGATTATTTTTTTTAAACACACATAATTTGCAGTGTTCGGTACCTTGGGAGGGGCTTCATCTGATCCCCCGGAGTCCCAGGACACTGTGACTTGGCGCCTGGATTCCATTCTCATCCGTTCCTCTTGCTGCAGCTTCTCTTCCTCCAGTATCGTACTAAGAAAAACATATTATACTCAAGTAAAACTCCGGTTTGGTGTCTAAGAAACCTCTCCCCAGACCTCTTACGTTTTCAGACCAATGAACACGATTTGCCAAAGCAATTGCGCACAGAAACACAAACTTCTTTTACTTACATTGCTATGATTTCTGACAATCAGCATCAGGAAGAAACAGGATTTCCAGCGTGCTTTGAATAAAAGCAGCAGCACTGAGTTTTGAGAAAGCTGTGGTTGATCTTGCACCAAAATATTTTGCATGTTAACCATTCTTTCGATACGTAATCACATGCAGAAATGCTCGAAGATGGAGCAGTTACTTTGCTCAAGAAAATATTCTACTGCAGCGCCGCAAAGGTTCAAAGCAAACTGAAAATGTTCTTTACTGAAACCCAACAACAGCTTCACATCGCTGGTTTTATTTTTTTTTCCTTTTTAAACAAAGCAGTCGAAAACCATTTTAAACACTATGTCTTCAGCCCTTACAGTTTAACCTAACCAGGAACAAAGTAATTTAGCCAAACAGAAATATCCGACAGTATTCACTCAACTGCTAAACATTCAGGCCAAAACGCTACGTTTTCAACAAAGTACAAGAAAAACGAGTTTGCTACTCACCACCGTTCCCACTATTCAAAGAGACTGTTTGAAGTTCCCCGTGATCCTGCCGCCCCCCCAGCAGCCGCCTCCCCGGCCCGCTATGCGGATTATTAACCTTGGAGATTTGCCATTGGAAAAACACCCAGAACGAAGCTTTGAAATAAGGAGCCGCAAAAAATCCGCTGGAGCCGCACGTTACGGGGCCGGGCCGGATGATTTACGTATCGCCCCCCCCCAGCGGAAAGATAATCCCGTAAAGAGCGATTCCAGCTTCTTGATCGCTCCGGTTTCGAGAAACAAAGCCGGGCTCTGGGTTTATAATCTCCTGCTCAGTCTGCTAAATAACCACCCCGAATTACTCACGCAGGGGATGAGATCAACTGCAGCAATCTGGTCTAATCTTGGAACTTTACTGCTTCTTTCAAGAATAAATTTCCTGCTTGGAGACGAGAGCTTTGCTTTTTCCTTACTCAGCCGAAACAAAAAGATCTCGGCCACTTGTAAAAAAGCCGAGAAGTCGTCTCGTCTCCCTGCAGCCGAAATGAGTTTATAAGTATTGCTGCAATTTCAATCCATCACTGCTGAAGCAACGCAAGAATGTGGAACAAAAACAAAACCGGACAAGCTATTTGCAGAAGTCACCCTGATAGAAATGTCACGGAAACGCAGCGACAGCCCAATAGAAGGAGCTAAAAAGAGAAAATCTTCTTATTTCCCCTTTGCCTTCCTTCAGAATAAGGAAAACGAGATAATTCCTATTTGAGCTTAGGAAGAACTAGCGAAAAAACCCCACTGCTTTAGAGCTACGTCACACTTCAGATCTGCGGGATGCATTTGTGTGTAGCATGAGAATCCAGCCAACGTGCATCTGTAGCCATGAACCGTCATCGTGATCTGTCAAGAAACATCTCAAGTGGAAAAACCACGAGGAATCAGCACAAAAACCCCACCCAGACACTGAAGGAATAAACCACAGATTCTTAACAAAGCTGTCGATGGGGCAGTCGCTGCGATCTGAGCAAAAAGAAGGGAACAGGAGTCGGCTGAAAGCAGCTGACTAAATTTAGAGGTGGTTTATCGACAGTTTGGGGCGGTGAGTTTAATCCGTCCTGGTTTTATCGTAAAAAGGAAGGAAACACCAACACCTGCCGGCCTGGCTATCAAATCCATTCGTGGTATTTCGCACACCACCATTCACTTCCATCGTATTACTGGAAATGACAAATTTCTAGTGAAACGACTCGTATTTTTACAACACGGGCTCAGCTTTTTGCCTGTGTTGGCTTGAGACTCTGTCCCCAGCCAGGAACACGAGCAGAATTTGTACCGGGATGCCCTTGAATATCACTGACAAATCCATAAAATAGAAATCCCTCCGGGGAGCATCACTCGAGAAAAAAAAAACCCCAAGAATATAAATGACTCACAGAAACGTCTTTGTTTTTCCAAAGCGAAGCCCAATCCGTAGCCGGAGTAAGAACGTGCCAAGAGATATTTTTGACCTTTTCTCAGTACTGCTTAAGCACGCTGAAGAGTTTAGTAGAATTTGCAGAAGGTCAGGGAAGGCAGATCTAGGCATATTTTCCCAAACTACGCGTATTTTTAGCAGCAAAGAGGAACAAGGGGAGAAGTGTTTCTATTCCTATGATTTCCCCGTGCAAATCTCGGGGTGGGACAGACACACTTAATTCATCTTCTTGGGTAAGTCTGATGAAAAATCTCAACTATTAAAAGTTTGCAGAATGGATAAAACTTACTTCATTTCCAAAGAATCTTTTGACTGAAATTGGCCTGTGACACTGAAGAGGAAACATTTTACTGGGAGCTTCGGTGGAGGATTACCCGAAATATTAAAACGTAACCTCCCATTTCCAAAGGCACACAAAGAGCAGGAGGCTAATGAAGCGTTTTGCGGCCTCGTTCATTTATTTCAAGTGCTTTAAAACATTCTTTGCAAGATTCCATGATGGGAGAGGACTCAAACTGCCCTCACTCTTTATCAGTTTTGTTTCTTTTATTGATGAGCAGCGTTTCAGGACCTGCATCAAATGCAGTCACTAAAAGGCTCAGCTCCAGTTCTCACCAGTTAATTTATCTCATTGTTGGCATAAAAACAGACTTCAAAAGCATTAACTGGGTTTTTTTTAATTATTTTTTAAATTTTTAGAGCTCTATTTAAAGTGACCTGAAGCACTAGGATGCTAACGGGGTCACTGTTCAAACCTGTGCTTCTCTATGGGTGACCAACAGAGGGCCGGAGCCACATTCTTAGCCCAGCAATGATACAACCGCTCCTTATTTTGCTATTTTCGGGAGAAAGGGTGAGTGATAGGTGCTTTAAACAAAACGTCATGCAGCTACATTAATCTAAAAGCTCAAAATTAAAATACAACTTAACTTACAATGCAAAAAACCCCCCAGTTTTAACAGAATTACCAACCAAAGGGACACTCAGGGCACCACAACTCTCAAGTACAAGCCTGGACTTACAAGAAATTCAGTAATTATATAGTTGCTACCTTAGTGATACACACCTGCAGCTATTGAACATAGCAAAGAATAAATTAAAATTAATAACACACATGTATGAGACCGCCTATGGTTACAGCGAGTGTATAAATATAGCATAGTAAGTAGCCAGGATCCATTCTGAGAAAAGATGCTGTAAAAGCGATATCGTGTGATTCGGGTGCATTAAAACACTTTGTAAAGTGCCTCTTCTATTATTTACCATGTGGTACAAGACTAAAAACCTCTTCTAAACAAAATCAGCAAGGGAACACATGCGTCCTGATTAAAATACCACAGATTGTAATTCCGGCCTAGTCGGTGACAGAATCGCAGAGTAGCAGGTAGCGCCTCACTTTCCTGACTTATTCTCGCTTTCCTGACTTATTCTGCATTTACCACCTTCTAAAACTGAAAAAGGGACCCAGGATGCGAGGTGGAATTAAATTTGTAAATCCACAATCCACTAATTCGTTTCTGCGTTCGCCGTGAAGACGAACGCATCTCTGTCCTCTCTGGAAAGATCAAACGCTGTAAAATATCCGGCCTTATTACCGATCTGATAAAACCATGTAAATTCTAAAGAAATCAGCACCTTCGCATCGCGCGGGCAGCCGCAAATCCAGTTTGTGCCAAGTAGATGTTACTGTGAAACGGGAAAAGCATCAAATAATAAACAGAGACCACACAAAACGCTCGTGCTCCCACCAGCGCTATTGCAGACGCACAGAAGAAGGTGGTGGTGTTTCTTTTTCCCAAAGCCACAAACTTGTTCTCTTTGAAACGGAGAGGAATTGTATCACCGGCTTCAAGCAAACAAGGAGCCTGTTCTCAGCTGGAAAAGACGAGCCTGGACGGGATCCAGAGCGAGCGGCGGCACCACCACACAGCACAGGCCACCAGGGCACTGACTTGTTCTCCCGAGTTCATGGGAATCGGAGTTTTGCAACGCAACCTTTTCCCCGCTGCCCGAGGTCGCCTCATCACAAGGGAATTGGCCTTTTTCCAGGAAGAGGCCGAGCAGCACAAAGAAGGCCCAAGGATGAGCGTGGTGTCTGAATTCCAGGAGATAAAGGTCAGCGGTTTGGAGAAGCAGAAAACTCTCTGCTTTGGTGAGATGAGAGTAAAAGTGGGATTTTCGGGTTGCTGTGGCCTCAGGAGAGAGCCTGTCCTCTCAACAATGCTCTGAATGACTAGAGGAGCAACGAACCTCCTCCTCGGTGTGTTCCCCATCCAGAAGAAGAGAATCCCGTAGGTTGTAGGGACTCCAGGAACTGGGAGGAGTGGCTGACAGGGCAGAAGGTGCTGCCATCAGAGACCTGGACAGGCTGGAGAGTTGGGCGGGGAAAAGTGTAATGAAATAGAACAAGGGCAAGTGTAGAGTCTGACATCTGGGCAGGAACAACCCCAGGTTCCAGTATAAGTTGGGGAACGAGCTGTTGGAGAGCAGTGAAGGGGAAAGGGAGCTGGGGGTCCTGGGGACAGCAGGGTGACCATGAGCCAGCACTGGGCCCTTGTGGCCAGGAAGGCCAATGGGACCTGGGGTGGATGAGAAGGGGTGGTCAGTAGGTCAGAGAGGTTCTCCTGCCCCTCTGCTCTGCCCTGGTGAGACCACATCTGGAATATTGTGTCCAGTTCTGGGCCCCTCAGTTCCAGAAGGACAGGGAACTGCTGGAGAGAGTGCAGTGCAGGGCAATGAAGATGCTGAAGGGAGTGGAGCATCTGCTGTGTGAGGAAAGGCTGAGGGAGCTGGGGCTCTGGAGCTTGGAGGAGACTGAGGGGTGACCTCATTCATGGGGATCAATATGGAAAGGGTGAGTGTCAGGAGGATGGAGCCAGGCTCTTCTCGGTGACAACCAATGACAGGACAAGGGGCAATGGGTACAAACTGGAACACAGGAGGTTCCACTTAAATATGAGAAGAAACTTCTTCATGGTGAGGGTGCCAGAGCCTGGCCCGGGCTGCCCAGGGAGGTTGTGGAGTCTCCTTCTGTGCAGCCATTCAAACCCGCCTGGACCCCTTCTGTGTAACCTCAGCTGGGTGTTCCTGCTCCGGGGGGATTGCACTGGATGAGCTTTCCAGGTCCCTTCCAATCCCTGACATTCTGGGATTCTGTGACTCCCAAAGGTCTCGTGTCCCCTCTCCCAGTGAAGCTGGGCTCCAGCACATCGAGCTCAAGCTGTAAAAGACTTTTCCAGCCAAGGGTTCAAAGTCTCCCAGCACAGAAAGTCCAGCGTCGCTCCGTGTGACCCGTCCCAGGGCTTAACCCGACACTTTTTGTAACTCAGAGTTCACTTTGCTTTGTGTCGGGACCGTCGGCTCCTGCCCTTTGGCTGCATGTTTCTGAGCAGCACCAGGCTCTGGGGCACTGGTTTATCCTCTTTATCCAGCGATACCCTCCATGTCTTTCACTTTTTTTCCCCTCTCCCCCTGCAGACCCACAAGAAGTTGCTTCTGAGTCCAGCCGACATTTATTTCACTCCCCAACACAACCACTTTTACTCTGGATTTACTTTACTTTTTTCCTTTTACTTTACTCCTCCTATTCGGTTTAACAACCACAGTCATCTTCCTACTCACATGTTTCAGGGCTTTATCCTTCCCCATGCCAGCCAGCTGTAAGTTATCGGTGCCATCTGACTGCAAATTAAAAGGAATTCTACCCTTCCAGAGCCAAAGGAAAAAGCGAGTGATTGCCAATTTCCATCCATTACCCCAAATCCCTTTTCTCTTTCCCTTGCAATCCCTACCCAGCCCCAAAATTCCTCCTTTGCAGTGAACTCCACACAGTCAAGAGCAGGAGAAGTTCTTTGTGAGAAGGGCTACGTCCTCCCCTTGTTATGGAAATTATCAGTTTACACAGGTGCTCCCAGCATAACAGATGGCGGAACAGTCTGACATTTTAAGAAATAGAAAAAAACCCCTTAAATGTAGCTAAGTTATCCATACAGCGACTCTGAAATAGCATCATATCAAAAATTCCCCCTTTTTCAACCACCTATGAATTATCTTGCACCATGAACATCCAGTGACAGCACAAAATGACATTACAAACATAAAACACGCCACGAAGCAAAACTTTGAAACAAGACGTAAGGCAAAACTGAAGAATTTGCAACGAATTGCAACAAGAGTGCATTTACAATGTACGACACCTACTTATTGTTAGAAGCCTAGATTGACGTAGGCAAAATAGATACTGAGCACTCACAAACATCAATTGTGTCTACACGATAGCTCAGCGATGTTTCAAAGTTCGAATATCACTCCCATTTTGCTGCTGGTGAAATGGATATGGGTACGGGAATAAATTATTGCAGAATAAACTAGGGTGTGAATTTAGACAGGTCTCAGAAGTGGGTGCTCATTTATTCCAAGATAAACACAAGGCAGCCTATATCCTGCTTTACGAAGGGCAAAGGAATTTCTAGTTAGCGACGCCGCATTTATCGCAGGCGCCGCAATTGCGCAGACGCAGCTGCAACCAAGGTGCTCCAGATGCTCTGAAAATAACAGCACTCACCTGATGGTTCATCTGTTTAAGAAAGGACATTTCTACCCCAAAAACATACACCGCATGTAATCACTCTTCAATCCTTTCTGCTCCCTTCCCGGAAGACTGTAGCATATATCGCTAAAGTTATAAGCAAATTGCTAGTAAAATATTAAGTTTTCCTTGGGAGAGAAAGAAGGTGAGTCATATCTCCAGTTCTCTATTTTCTAAGCCTAATTTTCTCCAATAGATAAGGTGCAGATTTGCAAAACAGTCCCGACAACCCGGCCTTCTGAAGATAAAACTTAATACATTATTATGCCTTGCGTTTTCCATGCAAAGAAAAGTCTATAACAGAAGATACAGCAAAAAAGAAATATTTCCGAACAAGGAAACGGCCTTGCAGCAGTATAATAACCCTACCTGAGTTGTGCTTTAAGTTCAGTAAACCTGGGTCGTCTGCTGGGGTCGTACGCCCAGCACTTGGTCATAAGGCTGTAGAGGGTGGGAGGGCAGTTTGGAGGCATTGGGAGCCGCTCACCGTTCTCGATCCGCCCAATCACATCATTGTTCTTCACTCCCTGGAAGGGCTTTACCCCGTGCATGAGGATCTCCCACATACACACACCTGGGAAAAACACACGCAAGAATATTCACGGGCGCCAGCGAACAGAAAAAGAAACAAATCTCGATTTTGCGCGGCGATTCCTTCTGAAATCTGTAGCTAAGGAATCGGTTCGGACTCACCGCCCGGCGGCAGGACCACGCACACGGTACCAACCTCGACTATTTATGAGGAATTACGAGCGGTTCCCCGTTCAGCCGCCTTCTGCCTCCCGTAAATCGCAGCGCTTGCTCATATTCAAATCTACTTTTTCTACGAGCCGTGTTTGCTTTTCCCTCTGACCAGCTCCAACCGGCCTGTTAGGACACGCCGAGCGTGTTTTCACTCGGAGGGCGTTTTAACGCTGGCGTCCATCCACATTTTTTTGCGCTGAAACTATGTAATAGAACAGTTTCTGTTGAAACTGTGTTAAAAGCGCAAATGGAAAAATGGTCTGTGGGTTTAGGGCTGCCCAGAATGTTCCACGGGCTTCATTTTTCTGACTGTAGAGTTTTCTTCAAGCTATTATAAAACCTGCTAAAATTAACATAGCTAAAAACATACAAACTTTATTTCGTAAAGAGGGTGAACCCTTAACTTGTCCGTCCTGCTCTTAGTTCAAGTCTCATTGTCCTTCTTCCCCCACACCATCTTTGCTCTGTCCAGACCAGCAGTTTGCACCAGTTTGAGCACAGGTGGGCAGATTAATAAAAAAACTTGCATATTTAAGAAAAAAACCCAAGGCTTCAGGATATTCCCATTTACCCTTATTTTTAACTCAGCTTCTGGTCATATTTTGTAAGCTAGCAAGAGCTATGAAAGACTAACTAAGCGGGAATTTAGCATTAAAGACCTGGAAACAGAGCATAGTGTAGGCTGATTTACGCATTAAGCAAGGAAGCAGGTATATCACCACAGAAGTGAAAATCGAAAAAGCAAATAACAGCAGTATAATAGAAATCAGAGGGAAAAAAACACAATTAAAAAACCCCTGTTGTGACTATGACCGAATCTCTTTGTACCTTCATTTCTGTCAGCTTCTTACTAGAGGCACATGAAACTTAAGATAATAAAATACGGAGATTGTATGCGCTGGCAAAAAAAAACGGATTTTCAGAAAGCACAGTAAAAATAGCGCCAAATGTTTGGAAATTCTTCATTTACAGTTAAAATGAAGCACTGAACTTCTCCGCTAGGACACTGAAGAACTTCACCATTTGGTGTTGACTCACCAAACATCCAGACATCGCTGGCTGAGGTGAACCGTCGGAAGTTGATTGACTCCGGAGCCATCCATTTGATGGGTAATTTTCCTTTGGAAGCTACAGGGAAGGCAAGACAAGGGGTTTATTCCTCCGACTGAGCTCAAACATTGATTTTTGTTCTCAGGGAAATAATTCATAGGCAAACTCTATCTCTTTAACTATCAAATTTTGATATTTCTGCACTGAGCAGTTTGGCCAGCGTCCTCTATCTAAGGAGAAGAACTTTGCTTAAATATTCAGACTGATTGAGCTCCTTCGAGGTTTAAGTTAATCCTTATTTCAAGATGCAACTACTGCAGTTAAGGCACTGGCACCAAATCTGAAATCTCAGCAAGTTTTATATTGATTCATTTAAAACTGTAGGTTGTTTGGCGTTACGTAAAACGGAAAAAAGAACCAACAGCACCCAAAATAATCCCCCAAACCTCCCAGTAAAGCCCCCAGCAAACCCCAAAAGCACAACAAGAAATAAACACACCAAAAGCGTTCCCCCTCTCCTCTCAGAAATTAAGATGACGATACGTAGATCACAGTGACACGAAACAAATTAAACGAGGAAACATAATGGAGTGTGAGGGGACAGATAACAGAGATTTTAAAATGTATGACTGAAACTAGAAATAGATTGAAGATCACATTTACGAATACATGGTTTCACAATATACACCATGTGTAAAACGCTGCTGTTCATACCCCACATGCAATTTCTGCTCTCCTGCTGTGTTTCCCATCTACGTGGCACTGCAGGACACCTCGGAGCCACCCAAAATAGGGGCAAAATTCCATCCAAAACAGGGGAAAAAGGACTTTTCAGGACTTCAAGGACTTTTCCGTACTGAATCTCCCTAGTCCAGTGGCATCTGATGTGTGCGGCACGCAATGACAGCACAAACTCCAAATTTATCTGTAGGTAACCCTGAACTCATCGTAGGCTACTTATATACCACGAATATAAATACGATCTCAAACAGGCCTCAAATATGGATAGGCTTTAAAAATCATGAAGGAAGCACTGTAAGCTTGTCGTAAAAAGTAGAATTTTACCTACACATGAATCTCCTACTTCTTGCAACTTAAACCAGACCTTGTGATTCTTCTTTAGCATACATGTAGGAATATACTGCCATCTATTTAACTGATGAACAGTTTGCTTTTTTATACAAATGCAACAGGTAAACCACGAATATCTGTTTAATTCCTTTCGACAAGAAAGCATTGTGAGAAGCAACTGTGTCAACTCACCTTTATAGTACGTACTGTCTTCCATGTATCGCGATAGACCGAAGTCACCCAATTTCACACAGTCAGTGGCAGACACCAGCACGTTTCTAGCAGCAATATCCCTGCCAAACAGAGGAGACGTTATTTGTAGTCATTTCAAAACTTAACGCAGCGAAACATCGTTTAAAAATAAAATTATTAAAACCCAGAAGTATCAAATGCCTTTGCCAGGACTGAGTCGGTAAGGAACTCGTTTAAGATCCCAGTGCGAAGCTTCCTAATAAGGAGCTCGTATTTCAGCGATGCCACGGGGATTATGAGAAGACTTGGGGGCATTTTTCTCCTGCCTTTTCCCAGGTGTGTCCGTAGCTTCTGGATTTCCGCAGGGTTGACTCAGTATTGACACATTTAGCCCTGAGCAGCGAACTGAGTGCAGCAAACTGAGCCGCGCTGCCTCCTTCCAGTTCCCTGCGGTACCAGGCAGTTGGAGTTTGAAATTGTATTGCTGGAGTTAAAATAAACAGCTCCTTGGCCAAAATTCAAGTATCCGTAACAATCGTAAGCGTCTGTTACTGACGATGTTTTTATACATGTATCTATATAACCTGATACTTACATATACATGTATTTGTATGCACGCTATATAAAACACATATATAGAATTTGAATGTAAGTATTTAAACACAAAATGCTCAAGTTGCAAATTAAATGGGACATGATAATTGGGAGTGTTGTGAACTTCTAATTGCACATAGTAGGAGGCTAAAGCCAGGATCTCCTCCCTAGAAAGCTCATGTTCAAGTTCTAGGAAATACAACTCAAAACACACCTAGAAGGAAATCGAGGTTCACTTTCTGGTGAAGCAAGTACTTGTATTTTATAAATATTTTGTTTTCCCTGCTCTTTACTTAAGAAGGGGGCTGCCCCTTGGTTTGCTTTGCTGTATTTGGAAGATTACGCTTGACTCGCAGCTTTAAAAAAAAGTATCGTAACCACAAAGCAACAGCTGAGGCTGAAATGTGACTAAAATCCGAGTCAATCTCGGCGCGGGCCAGCAGGCGTCACTCTTGAAAAGGGCCTAATTTTGGTGGCAGCGTCTGAAAGAATGACATAAATCCAGTAATCTAGGACGCCTCCTATTCCCCAACTTTCAAGTAGCTACATATAAAAATACACACGCAGACATATATATGTATAATATCTTACCTATGTACAAATCTCTTGCTCTCTAAGTAGGCAAGTGCTGTGCTAAGCTGGTAAGCGTAGAGTATCAGAGAAGCCAGATCCAAGCTGTATTTTCTTACTTGCAAAAACGACCTCAGCTTTTGGCACGAAGAAAGGAAACAAAAAAAAAAGAAGGGAAGAAGTTAGGAGGAAAAAAATACCACATTTCAACAAGGTACATCTCAAATGGTAAAGCTGACATGAGAATCAATGGGCACGTTTTTGGCCTAAATATTTTCAGAACTAAACAGTACACGGACAAGCCGAACACTGATGAGATCAGTATTGTTTTGGCAGCATTAATTTTAATCTACATTTCCTAAAAAAAAATGGATTTAGCTGAGAGTGGCAAATATCAATGCAGATTTATAAGCTGTATTCCCAGTATAAGGCAGTTAGGACTTAATGGAAGTGGCACTAGAGTCTCTCTACAAATTAAAAAAAAACTTTGAAAAGTGATTTGTGCACTGGAAGGGAAATAATTTTTCGAAAGAAAATGACTTCTCCATCATAGGTTTTTTGCCTTCTTGGACAGCATGTTGCAATTTGATAATTACAATGACTGTCTTACAATGCAGTATGAAATATCACTTCAGCTCACGTTTTCAGAAAGGCGTAGCTCAAAGAAAACAAATCGATTCTAAATATTGAGATCTAGTTTCGTTTAAACCATTCATCCAAAAGAAATAATTAGGAAAGTCATCTTATCTAAGGCCTCTGCTGCAGAAACTATTCCAAGGGAAAACGGTATTAGCAGGAAGAATAAAAGATGTACCACATAATTTCACTTCTAGAAGGTATCTTTGCAAATGCTGTTTAAATGATATCACGTTATCATTTTCTTGACACAGGTCATGCTCTCGCTCTGCAATAGCAATTGAATTCTCTGAAAACTATGACTGAATCACTTTGGTATGAGCTGATGCAGCTCTGTTGGCGGAGGAGTCAGGTCAAATTCTGACACTCCTGGTTCCTGAGTCCATAATTCTACAAACGAGGATGATTTTTGAGGAGAGCGCCTTGCATTAGTACTGAGAAGCAATTTTTTCAGTCTTTTGTAAAAGCATCTGTGAGCTAAAAGAGAGAAGACCAAAGACGCAGGAGGATTTTTCATACCTCTCCAAGGGTACAGAGCTCCATGATTATCCAAACCGGGTTTTCTGTTATAACTCCAATGAGCTTCACAATGTGAGGATGATCAAACTGACGCATGGTTACTAAAAGGAAAAGCAACAAGTCGATGTGTTACACATAAAAACTTATTTTAAAAAAGAAAAATTAAATAATTGTTTAAGAAACACTTAGTCTATGAGCAGAAAATACACCCACAGTTCTGCAGGACATGAAGCACCTGCTTGCAAACAATAATTTTGCAATTATTATTTATATGTCTGGGCATTTAATGTCCTGTGGGCAGTAGGAAACACTTCAGTGAACTGCAGTGGAAGGTGTAAGTCAGTTCAGGTTCTTTGGCTCTTCTGCCCGGCTTGAGCATAACGTAAATTAACATAATGACCCATCGATCCAGTGTGTGACCAATGAACCTGGGCCTTTCTACTGGAAGGGGAGGAAGGAAAAAACCACTATGTATAATTCAATGACTGGAAAAAATGTGTGTCAGCTTATGACATTGACAAAAATCTCATTGAATGACTGCATTCACATTTAATTTTATCTTTCATGGACTTACTTAACTTCTCAGTCTCAGCAGTGCAGTCACGGTATATTTTAAGCAATAAGACATACAAACCATAGAACGGTTTGGGTTGGAAGGTACCTTAAAGATCATCTAGTTCCAGCCCCCCTGCCATGGGCAGGGACAGACACCTCCTGGCCTGTCACACAGAGTCACAGAATGTTGCAGCTCCTTCCACAACCCCAAGTGTATTTGGTGGGTTAAATGAAGCATCAGTCCTCTTATTAAGTTTTTATCTTCCAACACAGGCATGTCAAACATCCTTAATTTAATTTTGACAAACATCCTCAATTTTGGGTCACACCAACCCCAGGCAGCGCTACAGGCTGGGGAAGAGTGGCTGGAAAGTGCCTGGGGAAAAGGACCTGGGGGTGTTGGTGACAGCGGCTGAACATGAGCCAGTGTGTGCCCAGGTGGGCAAGAGGCCACCAGCATCCTGGCTTGTGTCAGGAACAGTGTGGCCAGCAGGCCCAGGGCAGTGACCGTCCCCCTGTGCTGGGCCTGGNTGGGCTCTGCTCCCAAGGAACAAGGGACAGGATGAGAGGAAATGGCCTCAAGTTGCACCAGGGGAGGTTTAGTTTGGATATTAAGAAAAAAATTCTTTCTGGAAAGGGTTGTCAGGCATTGGAACAGGCTGCCCAGGGCAGTGGTGGAGTCACCATCCCTGGAGGGGTTTAAAAGATGCGGAGATGAGGTTCTCAGGGACATGGATTAGTGCCAGAGTCAAGTTATGGTCAGACTTGATCTTAAGCATCTCTTCCAACCAAGATGATTCTGTGATTCTATGATTCGATCTTTCACCTGGCCCCAGGGGCACTACAGACTTCCCTAAGAACTGGGCCTGGTCACCATGTTGGGCCTTTTGTTCCCCACAGAAGAGTTTCCTGTGACAGTGACCCATCTTTTCTTCTTCACGGAAACGGTTCTGACAAAGGGCACAGGCCCACTTAACCTCGGCAACCTCGGCAATTCTACGATTTACAATTTGTAGTGTCAAAACAAATCCACGGTAATTATCAAACTGGAAAGTCTCCTTCAATTCGCCTAAAACTGGACAAGAACACAACACGGTATCTTTTGGCTTTTAACTAATCAGAAGCCCAAACTTGCAGGTCCTTCTGGATTCCTGTTCTGCTCAACTCTGAATTCTACTTCGGTTCACTGGTCCACAACAGCTGTATGACCAACACATCTTGCAACACCAAAAACCCCAAGAAAAACCCTTGGACAACTCTGTTTATAAGACTTGGTGTTATAATAGTTCAATAACATACTCAAACTTACCCAGACAAACTTAAGATATCATATTCTTTAAAATATTAATGCATTGTGAATAATACAGGAAAAAAAATCACTAAAGCAAACAAGCCTGTCAATGACACACTTTAATGCATTAACAAAAATGAATAAATAATATGGTGAAATACGACGACTGCTAAAATACTACACAGAATTGAAGCTGGATTTCTTAACCATTCAGTTCCCCTCTTCCAATTCGGAATAAATGGAATTTCAGAGAGCGAAGCTATTTCTGGCACCTCAAAAAAGCGTGCGTTGCTAAACTAGTTTATCTGAACCCTATGTTAGTATTAAACTCTTGGTAAATAAAGTGTATATTCCAAACAAGTATTTCGCTTCACGGTTCTCTTGGGTTAATCTAACTCAATTCAATTTACAACGTCTTATAACATGCAAATGTTGCTTCATTGGTGTGAAAAAGAAGCAGAAATACAGTTTTAATTATCAAAGCATTGGAAAGGCCATGAATGCAAACGGCTTTGTATCATACGGCTTTACCAGTTTCAAATATAAAATACTCCGTTGTTGGAAAGTACTGCCCAGAAATTAATTTAATCGATGTTGGCTGACAAGCTTACAAATTCAGAAAGGTAGGAGAGTTTTTACATCATTCCGCCATCCACCTCCTAGAGGAATGAACTACGTACAGAAAGGAATGATTCACCAAAGATCAATAAAAATCTCCCCAAACCAGGTGGTTTGTATTTTATTTGCGTGTACAAATGCATTAATAGCAATACACTGCTATGCAAAAATGGACAGGAATGCAGACACTGGTGCTGCTCATATAATTATTTTTTTCCATTTACTTTTTATTCTCAGGTGTTGCAAGAATCAATACTAAATCTTTTCAGCTTTGAAAACTTCACCACAAGCAAACAACTAAAACCCAACAATACTTTAATAGCGCTAATATGAAAACGCTAGGAAATAAATGTCTTAATTCAGTGAAATAACCAATGTTGCCCCTTTAGATATTGGATTTGGGCCTTTTGAAGGGCGCTCCCAAAAACTAGGAGGCAGCATCTTCGGAGAGATTTTGCAATCTGAACACAAACCAGAGGAAGGTAACAGATGGGAATTAGAATTCAAAAAGGAAAAATAAAAGAAGAAATGGCAAAACTATTAAATCAAAACTGAAAAGCGTTATTTATCTGTCTACTACGTGGGCATTTCCTAATCTGTCAAGCTCAAAGTATAATAAGGAGCATTCAATGAGCAATTATTTTCTACATTGTTAGGAGACAGCAGCCTACCTTTGACTGCTAAGTTATTACTATAAGCAATGGTATTTACTTTTCCAACAGCTAGAAATGTAATGGAAAAAAATTATAGTGATTTCAGAACAACCTGACATCTAAAAAGAAGAAGCCATTAGCTATGAACACAGAGTTTCTGAACAATTAGAAAAAAAATCCTTGAACAAAGGAAGAGTGAATAAAAGTGTACTGCAACATCTGGCCGTAACCAAATAATTTACTGATATAACACAATACCCTTTCTGAGAATGATACATAAACAACAGCAGAGGATAATAGGCAAAAATGAAGGCCTAAGTCTCAAATCTTAATTTGCTTACAAAACCAAGCAGGAGAGAAATCAGTACCTACAACCATTTATAGAAGTGTTCTGTTAGTATCCATCATCTGCGGGGCATTATTTAGAAAACCGATTTCTTCCGTCAGAATTTTTAATTCTGAATTTCCAAAACGGTTCTCAGACGTAACATTTTCAGGATTTTTTTTTTAACAAAGACAACCGCTCCGCTTTCTAAAGTAACACACTGAAACAAGCGCCACGTTTTCAAAAATCCATTTAGGAGAAAGAAGGAAATAGAGGATCAGGTCTCCGATATTGCAAAACAGCCTTGCAAGAGTCAGACATCCCCGTTCAAACTTAGAAAACCCAAGAACCCACATATAATTATATACACGGGCAATGCAAGGATGGAAAGCGATCTTCCCGGCACATATTGAAGGGGAGGAAAACATAACGTGACACATTAGTAAGAGGTTTCCGTGAGTATCAGAAGTATTTGAATACTCACAGGCTTCTTGTAGGAATTTCTCTCGAACGCTGTCTGAGGTGCAGTTTTTACACGTTTTGATTGCAACGGCCATAGCTGGATTTTCCTGAAAGACACCATGGAGAAATAACTGAGATACGGCCCACCAAAAGCTGAGTCCTTCAAAATTCTAGCAAAAAAATCACTATTAACTAAAATCGTTAGATCAGAAATTCCATTTTGAAAGCTTCCATTTAAAAATATTGTAACCAAGAGACACATAGTGTACAGCATTTACATCTAACGCACCGAGGAAATATTAATCTGTTTTAAACTATGGTAAATCCTACAGAAATTACGACCAAAAAATAAGATTAATTGAATAAGACTGTAAACTTTTTGTGTTGCTAAGGATGATCAACTCCTGACAATATTGAGCAAAGCAAACAAGTTGGTATCTGCCTGAAAACCACACTTGGCTTATCTGGAAAGGCAAATAAAGGACTTTTTGTGGCTATTGCTGAGCTATAATTTTGAACTCAAACTATACAAAGGCAAGTAAACCTTGATATATTGGCTTCACAATCACTTCTATCAAGGGCTTAAAACTGAGTTAAGCAGAACACAGGTATTCAAAACCAGAAACAGATTTTAACAGGTGATTGCTTATCTGCTAAATCCCCCCAAAATGATGTTCTGAATGGGTTGGAAGCAGCTGAAATGGTTTAAAATTAAGTTTCTGCGTTAGGTCTGGGCCTAATCTTCCAATTGGGAAACTGGGAATTGCACCTTGTTTAATGGGAACATCATAAAAGAACCTTTCCCCAAAAGGTTCCAAGATTGACGGACGCTTTCATCTAGTTTTAAAGGCCAGTGAAAGCCGAAGATTCAGGGTTATGTTCTATGTCTGCCTCATGCTTGCTCTATTTTAAATCTCTTTTTTCAGACAAACATCATCAGAATTAGAATAGTATTTCTATTTTGCAGGCTTAATTCGAAGTGACACCGTAGCTCTTTGTGTTGACTTGGCAGGAAATTATAGATTAAAACCTTCTCTCATGTAGAAATGTGCCCATAAAGTGACTGAAAAACTGGTGGTAAATCAGGATGATTCTATTCCCTCCTGAAATCAGGGTTCCAGAATCAACACTGGACGGAACCAACCCCTCTCCTGATGTTAGAGACGGAGTTTTTGTAACATCACGTAACCAGCATTAGCATCAAAAGATAGAATTTCACTGTCTGCAACCAGCAAAGACTCCAGACTTTTGATTCTTTTCCCAATCTATGAGAAATGGGGATGTAGGAGTAGAGAAACTATTCCGGAGCTCGTTTTCCACAGCAAATATTCTCTACATGCTGATTATTCTGAAAAATAAATCGCAAAGCCCATTTTTATTTTGCAATGAATAGGGATAAATGAGATTTTTCAGTCTGAAATTTGAGCCCGCAGAACAAGAGGCCAGAAATCTCCCCAATATTTTTACATGCAAGCTGAAAATATACGAGGATGGAAACGCTATCAGTGTTATTGTAACCAATCTTTTACCCATTGGAGGACTTCTTCCGAAATTTTACGTTACACTCTGTGACCAGTTTATTAAAATTGAATGATAATACCTTTCTGTTGTTCCTTTGCGTGCTCAAGTATCTTAAATGTAGTAAAATTTTATTAATAAAAGTAATCAGCAGGTTTAAAAAGCCATTTAGAAAACTCATACCAGCCACAGGATGACTGAATCAAAACCTGTTTTCCAATTCAAGCAAATGAATGGAGGGAGACAGAATTTTCAAAACAATAGTCCCTAAGAAAATGGGTCTTTAATGGGTTTTACAGATTTATCCGTGCGCCCCAAGTCCAGTGAAACGTTACTCAAGTACTCCTGTTAACTTGGATGGCATTAAATGACAAATATAGAGTCTCCGTTCATGCAAAGTAAATCAGAACTGCTTTTCTAAATGAAGTATCAGAACAGACTTCAAACCTGCCTGAAATATCTAACATTTATCTGTATTTATTTACTTCGATATCGCATTAGAGCTTTATTTCTTTAACCCACTGACGCCAACCAGATGTTTATGGGAAATGATGTTTCTGAAGTCCGAACTAGTCTGTTGTCCACATGAATTATTACTTCACGTATCCAAAACCCAGACGCTTAATTCCTTCCAATGAGAAATAAATCTTCATTTTACACTTCCAAAATTAATTTGTTTTAAGCCCGAAATGGGTTGAAATTGAATAATTTTCCAGCTCTCTCTTGCTTTCCTCCACAAACTGAGTTTTCCATCCGTTTAAAGTGCAATCTTAATCTTTGTGGCTGCTGCCTACAAAAACACGCGAGCACCAGTCACAATGACACAAGTCCCGCCAACCTCACTGGTTTCACTGGGCTGACCCTTTTGCACTTGAATAATTTACTTGGCTCTTTCGATTCCTTTCCCGATCTATAAGAAAAGGGGATATAGGAGCAGAGAAACTACTTCGGAGCTCGTTTTCCACGTATCTAAAATACAGCAAATATTCTCTACATGCTGATTATTCTGAAAAATAAATCGCTAAATCAATTTTTATTTGTTCTGGAAGATTCAGACCAACGCATCTAAGGAATATATATATGTACATAATTTTATTTTTTAACTAGAAGGGTTTCTTGTTCATTTCTATTTCCGAAGCGAGGCTTACCGGACTCATGTAAACTCCTTGGTGCACATCTCCAAACTGGCCTTCGCCAATGCAGCGCCCCAGCTCAATTCGCTCCCTTTGAATTTCATAATCTCTGGCTATAAGAATACAATGCACTTCAAACATTAACCTTCGGATGAAGGGCAAAGAAACAATCCACAATACAGAACTCCAAGTAAGTCACTCAAATGTCTCACATGTCACTAAGATTAACGCTTGCCGCACACCAACCTATACAAATGCTGAAGACACGCAGTGGAAACCTCTTAAACTACGTGTTTAAATTAAAGCAATGACAAATTGTGAAATTTAACTTGCTAAATTAACTGCTATGTATGATTTATTTCAAGGCAACAGACACAATTGAATCCTTCTTAATTATATCTGCGAAAAGACAAAGAAGACAAATAGCCCAGGGCAACGCTGCTGAGATTAAATCCAGTTTAAGAGAAATCCACTGGGTGGTATTTTAGATCTTGGAACCATCAAACGAGCCCAGAGAATTTTTAAAGAGGTAACTGCAAGGAAAAAAAATGCCCAGAGAAGAACACGGCAAATAAAGCTAAAAGGAAAGCGCAACGTTTTGAGTGCGCTCCACCTCTGTAATTGGAGCAAAATTGATCTGTTTGGCGGACTTATGCAATTTTGCTAACTTTGTGGTTCACTAGACTGAGCACATCACTGATAGAAATGGCTCAGTACTTCAGCAAAACATTTAATCAATTGCAATTGAATGACTTCATTTGCAATTTTCTTTCTGGCAGACATGGAAAAATATTGCAGGAGTAGCAGAAAAGCATGTACAGTATATGTTTTCACCTCTATCTGAAAGAAATAGGATCAACCAGCTGATGATTTTGACTTCATTAACACTAGAGAAATAATGTCATCTAGAGCTGGATAATAAAGTCATAAATGCCTTTTTAATTTCTTTTTTCTTTCAAGTACTGCATTTTCCTCTTTAAAATCCCAAAGCTAACTGGTTTAACTACAAATAACGTTTATGAAATGAAAGAGAATAGTAAACTTAAAAATTCCACATCATTCCAAACTGCAAGCATTCAGGGATGGGTAAAGGGTCTCCTGTTACCTTCATCTATTCCATAGCTTTCTGCAGTGCAATTAAGAGAAAAATCAAATGCTTACTTAGATATAGCTTCTTAAAATCAAGACAAGGACAAACATTAAAAAAAAATACAAAACTAAACTAAGAAATATAGTGATGCAATATTAAATTTACAGTAGCAGAAGTCACGGGTCTGCTCTCGTGATCTTTCCTGAGCTGAACACTCGAGTTCACTTCAATCCAGCAAAGGATTTAATGAATTTCACTTCAACAGCCCATCTCCTAGGCTGGGAATTGAAGGAATACTGAAGCGTTCAGCATCAGGCAGGGCTGGGCCCACAAGTTATGACTTCTAGGAGGATTGAAATTAATTTAAAAAAAAATAAAAAATAAAAAAAAAAATCATACAAAGTTAATACGTGAAGAAAAAAGAAAGGATCTCATTTAGCACGGTACTTTTTGATCCTGCAATTATTTTAGCAGACTCACGTAGTGACTTCCTGCAAGACATGGTTTATTTCTGGAAAACATATCTCCCCGCTTTTCGAATACTCATGTTCCGATATATATGTTTTTCAAAACATATATTCTCGCTTTTCAGGTATTTTCCACAGTAGTGGAAACCACGTTGCGGACACGGATCACGAAACGTTCCTGGCCCGTGGCCCGTTGTCTGTCGGCTGCCACAACACGATCACAATTTTGCAGACAAAACTCTTAAAATCACAAACCTAGACTTCCACATTGGTTTGCCATAATGATTTAAGAATATAAATCAAATACGCCGGAAGACAAAGATCCTGGCGGGGGCTAACGTGTCGTTTTTTGCGACTTGAAAGATGAAGACTCGGAAGAACTTTGCATTTGTATTTTTGTTCTTGAAGTCTTTCATCTTTAACAAAATTGCATGGAGCGGCAATGGCTTTCCCAAGGGATCTGAGATAGGGTGAGATACAGTTAGACAGCAACACACAGAAGCTTTCTAAATTGTTCGCTCTTATCCCAGAAACCTCATCCATTCTTCTTTTAGGCGTTGCGTTCAGCATCACCATCAAAAATTCGACATTTTGAGACATAAAAGAGATTTCACTCTGAAGCCACTGGCAGCCCCAAACCAGAATTTGGTTTTATTTGCTTCAAAACCTGGATTTGGAAAACACTGAACCAACGAGTTTGCAAAACATCGTGAAGAATATTTTCTTTGCCCACAGATGATTTAAGGCTGAAACGTAAGATCCCAAAGAAGCTTCTGGATAGAAAAGCTCCCAATTGAACCACCCCACTTACTTGATGGCATTGTATAAGTATCTTCTTCATCTATAATCTCTGCATAGTCGTCTGTCTCTGTAAAGGGAGGAATTGAAGAGTTTCGGGAAAGGCAGATGAAAACAATTCTCCACAACAATATCTCCCATTTATCAAGGCTGAGATGTCACAACCCCCAAATTCAACGCTGCTGGGACGCAGTTACAACAGCGTGAAGAAAACTCGCTCATGCATCGTTTATGGTATGATAATGACCCCGGTGCCAATTATATCACGTCACACGGATGCATTCGACAGGGGATAAAAGGAAGATTCACGTGGATTCAAAAAAGTTCAAGTGCTGTCATTGAAACCCATCTAAACTGTTGGCTTCAAATCTTTTTAACAGCAAATTCCCCTGCAGTAAGGAGAAAACGCTATTAACAGATTAAATCGCTTTACCTTCAATAAAGTGTGAATAAGAGTTTGCCATTTTTATTTAATGTCAAACAGGGAGAACAGACAATAAAGATTTCCCAGGGCAGCATCTACCTATTGTCAGTGTGGCAAGGTGGGGTATTTCCCATAGTCTTCCAGGGCATAAAGATCTTTTAATCACCTATTTTTCTTACATCAGACGCAATTTTCCTTGTGTAGTGGAAATTCACCACCAGTTTTGCTGTCAAGAATCAGCATCTCACGGGCAGCGTTTGAAAACCACCAGTTCTCCAGATTTTCGGAAAAACAAGGGGTTTTCTTCGTCTGTTTACAACTTAGGACTTTCACATCACCTGTTCTCAAAAAGGTTTCAGTGGTGTCGAGTCACATCAGAAGGTCCTTCCCTCGCTCTAAAGAACTTCCAGTGTGTGGGGGTCATCTCCTATCGCTCAGATAAATTCCTCGGGGGGTCCGGAACTGAGATAATTTCTCCCTGCGAGACCGTTACCAACATGAAATGCAAAGAGAGGTTCTCAAAATCGCATCGTTTCCAATCCGGGATGCGGTTTTGCGTGGTTGGTTTCAGGTGATCACGTATTTTTGTTTTCTTGGTATATCGCGTATCTTTCCTCCCCCTTTTTCCCCATGTTTTAGATCCCTGGCAGCGTTTCGAGGCTGCGATTTCTGATGGGTAAATGATGAGAGTGGAAAGAAGGAGCAGCCCCCAGTTCAACCAACTTAGGGTAACTCTGAAACCAGAGCGAGGCTCGTAAATATTATAGACATACATAAACAAGCGGCTTAATTTTCATACAAACTGAATATTTGACAATTCGGAACCTCCAGGTTGCCTCCGACCTTCGAAGTCCAACACTCTTCAGTGAGGAAATGTAGTTTTATTGTCCTAAATCTGTACTATTGAAATAAAATGAAAGCAATTTTGCTTTCAAAGCCCTGGAGGAATATACAGTGTCTTGTAAAAACAGAATTGGTAAATTCTAGGCCATTTAAATTTCTGATGGGCAATTTCGGTTTAGGACACAGCAAAACAGCATCGCCTAATGAAAAGTCAATTAATTATAAAGACCGTGCGCAATATTAAACAGGCAGCGTATTCCAGAGGCTTTCCTCTCTTTCGTGGTGTGTTTTGGCCTCCCTACATTATAAACTAATGTTTTTGTAGAAAATAAGCTCCAGTTTGATCTAAAAAATAAGCATCCGTTTGAAAGAAACCATCAGTGTGACACCTATGTGCTGGGGATAAATCACTGCTTCCTTCCGATATTGCGGTAAGATTTTTAAAGTGTGATATCTATCAACTATTGTTACAAGCTAATATTTGAGGATACCAGAAAGTTCTTAACCTATACAAAAAAAATGGACCAAACATAATAAACATATTTGAGAAGAATTTAAAAACTCTGCAAACTAGAAACTGTGCCACACTAATCTTTAAAAAAAACCCAAAACATTTGTCACATTAGATTATGAAGCGGTGCTTATAAAATGTGAGAAATGGCTTGGCTTGGTCGTCTCTATGTTTTAAATGAATGAAGTTGATTCATAATAAAGCATTATCAGAACACCGCAGAGTGTTTCGATACATTACCTAAAACCATCCTGAAACTAAAAGGGTCTTCAGCAGCCAATCCAAAGAAATGAAATGTATGCAATTAACCAAACAAATATTTTTCAGAAAATAATTATTTTACTAAATCTGAACGCGTTTTGCTAAACAGTAGGAAAAAAATCTCAGCGTATTAAATCCATAATAGCCAATCTGTAATTTTAACCAACTCTTTTGATATTTCCCTTTCCATGAGTTTTTTTCTTCATTTATCCGAGCCCATAATTTATAAAAGATGATAAGCACCAATAGAAGTGAAGTAGGGTTAGGATCTAAAATACAATTTCTGAATTTATGATAGAAAAAAACGCCTTTGGATATTGTAATGTTTAAGAAGAGAAAGCAAATTGAGGTAGAATTACCTTAATATGATTTATATCTGGAGGAGAGAAAGGAGATGAGAATTTACACACCCCCTTTACATTTTACTGAGAGAAAGGCCACAAGACATTATCTATTTCTTCTTTTCGTCTCCCTTTATATAGTTTTTTATGCCATTTTAGTGCCTCGTACTTATAAGAATAAAGACACATACACTCCAAGTAGTAGCAGTCTGATTTTTTTCCCAACATCCAATGGAATCCTCTCGAAAAAGCGCTAGAAATCTCTTTAAAAAAACAAAACCAAGAGCCAACTTGTTTGCAGAGCACAGCAAGTCAGTATTTTCTCATTTAAAAAAAAAAAAAGGCTTTAAAAGTCTGGAAAAGGTAAATATTTTGTAATAAATTTCAAAGTTTTGAAGGAAAACATTTAAATCTGTCTTTAAAATGAGACGTTTGAGTGGCTGAAACCCAATTTGTGTATGCAATGTCCATTCATCTGTCCTGTACAGCTCCTTTTTCTGCTGTTGCGTACACAACATTTTGATGCTACCGAGCCTTAAAGCACCACTTAGGAGACTCATTTCTCGTTGTTCCACCCATTGATCTCACCCACCGGCTCAAATAACGATCGTGATACAACCATTTCCATCGAAAATCTTGCAAACCTCTCAACCTTCTTTGCACCGTGCCAGGAATCTCAGGGTAACCTCATGTGTGTTGGCATCATTTTTCCTTTTCCAATTCCAGCTTAGCAGTGAGTATTAGTTGCACAGCCTTTGAAATACAAGATTAATCGGCTAACGCCCGAAGCAGACTGCTTTCATTACTGCAATCTGCAGCAAATGTATTACTGAAATGCGCATTGAGTGGTATATGGATATAAGAGTTGCATATTGCACGTTAGTAATACACAGACTAGAAAACATATTACCGTCCCCACTAATTTCATCTGCAGATCCAGGTGGCATGCAAGGAGAGAGAAAAACAGAGGGGAGAGAGAAGGGACAGAGAAGGGAGAGGGGAAAATACACTATTAAATTCACGAGTAATCCAAAAGTATTCAGACTGCAGTTATCTTATATACCTGACTCAAGAGAAAGCAGAAAAGTAGCAGAATTTAAGACTTCTCACCTAAAACCCAAGGGACAAAGATACGTTCTAAGAAACTTACTCGATGAAATAATGACTTTCGAACACAAAATTACAATAAAATGAAATTTGGGAGTGGAACTAGTTATTTTAATGCATTTAAAACTTCACTACAAATCAGATCTACGGCCAGAGGAGTCAGTTGGGTTTGACTTTGCACGTACACTTATGACTTGGGATGAGTTGGTGTTGAACCTTGAGGAGGAAACGTCTCCCTGTGCTATCCCTAAGACACGAGTAAGAAATGGAACTATGCAAGTGTTAATGATACAGAATATATTGCAGTTATACCGAGTTGAAACTGAAACGAGTGGCAAACGAGCACCGTGTTCCGCACGTCCCGCAGCGGCCCCATCGCACACCAACAACCACCCACGGCACAAGCTGATGCATTTTACACGTTATTGATAAGTAAAAGGAAAATGCGCATTAACGTTGGAAAAGTAATGCACTTATCGCTCCGATTCTTCTCACCCCTAACAAAGCCAAACTGGTCCAGGCCAAGCACCGAACCGGTACGCAGCCAAAAGCATCGCTATATTCAGGATTTAATTCCAAGTGATCTCAGCTGATGCTTCTTGTTGCTATTCTAGTTCATTCATAAGCATGCTGTATCAGGGGTCCAAGAATGAAGTCAAAATGTTTTAATAAAAACCCATACAAATTGAATCAATACGTTTGTCATCACAGCATACGATGCTTAACAACAAGTCCCCCCCGTAAAAACGGGGACCAGCAAACTCGTGGCACCGCATGAAAATCCAAATCGACGGGAAGAAAGCGGAAATATCAAGGGAATTATTCTTGGAACTCTGTTTTCCTGCGGCTAAAGTAGTTTAAAACCGGGAACTGCGTTAGTATATTCAGCTTTTGGGTTAATAAGGCAGCCTAGACAAAGAGCAGTGCAGTACCCTTGGGCGGCGACTCATGGGCACAGAAGACGAAAGGGAGAAAGCGTCTAGCTTTCTTTGCTTTGTGCTGACAGTGACTGACTCCTTGACACAGAGGCGAGAAAAAGGAAGAGAAAAAACAGAAACAAATTATTGGGAAATAAAAGAGACCGGTGAGAACATCTACAACGAACGAACATTAAGAGTAAAGCTTTACGGTACAAATCTGCACACGCAAAAGGGATACACGGATGCTTGTTGAAACGCTAAAGCACATTTGGTATTTTCCTTCCAATCGCTTTCTACAGCAAACTTATTTCACTTTTTAAAAGCGAGACTAGAATCTGTTAAAAAGTCTGGTTTTGCAAACTATAGATACCACTCGCAGACAGCGCAAAGAGCGCCGTCCGTCCCATCTGAGTTCGACCGGATTGCGCCACAGCTGAATTCTGATTTGCGCTAGAGCTAAATTCTGATTTAAGTAGCAGTCGCCAGACTTCAACATGGAAACTTGACTTTCTAGGCCCATAAAAGAAGAATGTTGACACAAAACAGGTGTTTCACATAGCAGAGTTACATAGAGCACAGTTTCTCCCTCCCACCGAAACACACCACTGATGTATTCGATGATCTGAAATCTTCCACTGGAGTTTTATCCCTGTCTTGCCAATAGATATTCCAGCTCTCCCTCATCTCTGGATGCCCCACGTACTGTCCTCACTGTCCCCTTTCCTACTGCATTTAATTAGCCATTAGCAGGAGGAGAGAGACTTTTGAGTAGGAGAAAATACAAAAAGCCAGGACCAAGTTGGCAAGGTGAGAAAGGAGGACACGAGGCGACACCAAGAACCTGAGGACAGCTGCTCCTTTTATTTCTCCTTATCTCTTTGCTCCTCTCTTTCTTCTTCCCCCTCTCTCCTCTACCTCGGGGAATGGGAGAAGTGGTTTAAAAAGCTCAGCAATTAAAAACCCATGTGCTGTAGATTCATTACAAGAGAAGCCCCAGTAGCACAGAAGCAGCGCACCGGTACGGCACACCAGTCAGTGCTGGGAGGAGTGGAAAAGGAGAGTTACCTTTTAGCAAAAATACCTTCACACTTTTTCATAGATTCTGGAAACCATCCAAAGCACCATCCTACAGGCAGCTGAGTGGTTTTGAATGGCCAAATTTTCGGGATTATTATTTTTTTTAAGGTGTATTAAGTGCGTTCAATCGCTTTCCAGTCTGGAGGCTGCACGTTGAATTTCACGCGGGTAAATCTAATGGGTGATGCTCTCCCATGTACCGCCCGCGCTTGCAATTTTAATTCAAAGTTAAAACAAGCGGGTGAGATTCATCATTGTACCCTAAACGATGAGGTGTCATTACAAAAACTTGTGGGGCGATTAAAAAAACAAACAAAAATCATTCGTCAATTGTGAAAATTTACATGTAATTGAAAACGACACAACGCTAATCAGATTCAACGCTAAAAAATAAAAGAGGTGCAAGGAGAGGGTAAAATCCTAATGTCACACAGCACGATCTTCAGCACTATCATCCTAACACAAACCCGAGGCAACACCCATAAACAGCTTCAGATGTAGCACGAAAGAAAGGAAAAAACTCCAGCTATTTTAAGAGACTGATGAAAAGGAAACGAGAATCAAGGAATCCGATCCTCAGGACTGAAACAGAAGAACGGGGGTAGAGTCACTGGGCGCAATGCGAATGATGGGAAAGGGAAGAGACGTCTTGACCCGTCTGCTCCGGCTACAAACCCAATTTAAGCTCGAAATGCTGCTCAACTCTTCCATTGGCACAGGGGCAGCAGAAGCTGAACCCTGACTGATCTGTTCCATAGGAATGGCACAGCAAAACGACAAAGGTTTTAACTCATTATGTATGTGTCCCTGTGATACTCAGTCCAACCTGTCTTCTGCATTTCAAACTCTGCCTTGAGGATTTATTGTCTAAAGTGAGCTCATTTATTCTGCCAGACTAAATGGAAGACTCTTTTGTCTTAAACTCACCACATCTTTAAGTCTGGCCTACAAAACGAAGTTTATTTAGGTAAAGAATTGATTCTAGTTTAAAAAACAAACAAAAAAGCATCAAAACGAAGAAGTTCCAACACTTTTTCAGGTTAGAGAGTACCTGCTTGAAATGAATACTACTTAGAAGAATTTACACCATTCCAAATTGGCTTTTATTAGTGTCTACCTAAATGCTCAAAAAAAGCTCAGAAATGCAGCTGAAAACTGCACTGGACTTCTTTTGGATTTGGTTTCTGTTCTCAGTACTAAGTATTCACTGAATTTATTGTGTAAAAAAATCACTTGCTATACACTAATGTTAGAAAGGCAGTGACCAGGCTGGAGAGCAGTTACTACCAGAGCATCTTGGTAGGAACGTATGAGTAGATCACCAATACTGCGAGGCTGAAACTCCTAATGCCCCATTCTATTTTAGTCGTACATTCCTGAACCTAAAATACAAAAACGTAACATCACCAGTGTATTAACTGTGATGGGAATCTGAAATATTGTAATTTATTAGCATTAAGGGTATTTTTAACTATGTTATCCTGTTAACCAGCAGAACAGTTGGGTGAGCGAAGAAGTAACTCCCTTAATGAACGTGGAGGCTAAAGACTCACTCAAGGTTTGTAAAATTAATGTGCAGTAAACCTCAGGCTCGAATGTCTCCTCGTCCTGTGACCATATGGTAGAGCTACAGCTGGAAAGAGCCTTTATATTCTTCTGATTACTTAATAATTTGCATGTATAACTATGTCATTTATGCTAAGACTGTCTGTCTTTCCAGAAGGCGTAAGCTGCAGAGTATGATATAATCGAGCTGGCAGACACAGTCCTAAGCACTCAAGATACAATTTTTCATCTTACAAATTTACTTACAATTTTCAGCATTGTCCTTGTGGGGTGACTTGATAAAACGAAGATGGAAAAGAAAAAACACCCCAGCTTTACAACCTCAAGCAAAGAACACCTTTTTTTTGCTTACCAATTCAAATGGAACTAGGGAATATACGTTCTGCACAAGAAACTCTTTCAGAAAGAGCTGAGCACGGGGCAGAGCTTCGTTTGGAGCACAGGAATCACAGAACAGAGCCCGCACTGTGCTTTGCAAGCACAAGTGATTCAATAAAATTGCATTTGTCGTTCCACCCTTGCTCGCAGCTTTGCTTGTGATCAGCCCACATCATCCACTCGTACCTTCGAGTTCTTCCACATGCCAACATCTCCTTCATTAAGAATATTTCTAAGAATTGTAATGCTGAAATCAGGTTAATATCTTTATTATTTTTTTCTCTCCCTTTTGTTGCGTTTTGACACTTGGCCCCTGCTATATTTCAGTTTGTTCTAGGTAACCCACTGGGAGTCTCTTTCACAGATAAACTATACCATATTATTTTTTTTCTGCATGCTAAAATCTCAAATCACGCTCATCTCCGTCAAGAGCAATTATTTCATTCAAATTGAAATTTCAGCTAGATGCTATGACTAAATTGGCAACTACTTCCACCTCAGGATCTGCTCATAAGTAGCACCGTAGCGAACTCCCATGCCACTTCACTGCCATGATAAGAAGTTAACCGTATATGTGATTTATGATATTATACTCTAAATCTGTGGTTCTAAGGCAGAACGAGAAAATTTGCTGAGCAGCACCCCCCTCCTTCAGGATGCTCAAATCCTTCAGTTCCTACAAGGAAGCTCTCTCCAAGAAACCCAAATTCTCCTTCCTGGGGCACATTACTGGATATATCTCAACCATGGGTGCAGTTATAATTTCTTACAGAGTCACTAAAAGCAAACAAATTTTCTTTCTTTCCTCTCTAGAGAGGCAATGGGACACTAGCATTATCAGCAACTTTTGCCATCGCATTACCATGCGCTTACGGCTACAGCCCTTTTGACTTTAAAATGCTACTTGTGTTAGTAACAACAGCTGTGCTGGAAAGGGAACGAGATGACAAACTAATTTCTCTCTAAGAAACCCATTTCCCTATTAAAAGAGTGTGTCCTTGGGTCTGTTATCATACTTAAGAGTCGGGGTTGCTGAGCTTGGAGAAGAGAAGGCTCCGGGGAGATCTTATTGCGGCCTTTCAGTGCTTAACAGGGGCCTGTAAGAAAGATGGGGACAGACTTTTTAGCAGGGCCTGTTGTGACAGGACAAGAGTGATGGATTTAAACCAAAGAAGGGGAGATTCAGGCTGGACATGAAGAAGAAATTTTTACACTGAGGCTGGTGAAACACTGGCCCATGTTGCCCAGAGAGGTGGTGGATGAACCATCCCTGGAGACATCCCAGGCCAGGCTGGACAACTCTGAGCAACCTGAGCTGGTGAAGATGTCCCTGTCATGGCAGGGGGGGCACTGGGTGAGCTTTGGAGGTCCCTTCAACCCAAACTATTTGATCATTCTATGACCTGAACAGCCAGCCTTAACTGAAACAATGACCATGATTTGAACACCTTTTAATTTCCTTCACCAAAGAAGCACATACTAAAGCTACAAAACCAGCACCCACCAATCCTGCGACAGGCCCTAAAACTCCCTTCAGGCCCAAGGCCTGCTGTGGCTCCTCCAGAACCGCTCGTCCTCTTCCTCACTGCCACATTCCCAGCTACGGCTCCCACCTCAGAAAGACCTTATTTTATTCAACAGTACCCGAATATCCAAATCCCAAGAGTGATTGCTTAGAGCCACAGAATCATTGAGGTTGGAAAAGACCCCCAAGATCATCAAGTCCAACCATTAACCCAGCACTGCCAAGACTTGTTCAATATTCTGCTTGTTCAATACTCGCCAAAACGAGCGGGCTTGAAATGCCATATGCTGTAGCGCTACATGTAAATTAATGTTTGAGCTACGATGAAAAAAATCACATTTATTTATATATATTATTTATGTAAGTGAGGATGGGGCAGGAGAAACCAAAGAACTCTGTGTCAGGCAGAATTTCTGTAAAAAGGGAGCAAGCAAACTAAGGCTTTATTGATTTCATGCCAACTTTTTCTAATATCTAATTGACTAAGTAAATCATTATTTTTGGAAATATGTGTATCAGGAAAACATGTGCATCACCTTACTAAGGCTAATGTTTGCTATTTCAAAACAAACTGCTGGCCAAAATAAGTTCCTGTAGCCTAGAGCAGAGCATTTTAATAGGGTGATTCCAAGCAGAACAGCAGGAAATCTAGTCAATAAAATTATAGTAAACTGGTACGCAGCTCCTTACAAATTTGATATACTATTTGCACAGGGCTAATAGTTTAGCCTTAATGTTTCCTGAGCGTACAAAGAATTCTTTTTTTAATGTCAAGACAGAAGTAGAGGGAGAGAAGGAGATGAAAGCTGGAAGTACCTGTTTGCCAAAACACCCATTGCTTCTGGTGAATCACAGTAACTTAAACCAAACCATCCGATGTAAACCAAAGACATCTAAAATCCACCTCATTTAATCAGGCTACTTATTGATATTTGTTTATAATCCTACAAGCATGCAAATGTAAAATTTGAGGGATAAAATTATTACTATGCTTTAAAAAAGGGGGAAATCTGGCAAGGATCTTACTGGCACATAGTGAGGTGTCCACTGCAAGGAACATATAATTTGAAGAAGGAAGGCAGAGAAATAATACCAGAAGCAACAGGAACAGCAGGATGCATAAGAGGTGTGTGGTGAAACCTGGCTCAGTAACACAGAGCCATAAGAAAACACTTCTTGGCTCCTAGTCCTGAACCAACCTCACCCTTAACTCGTTTGACAAGGGCTTTATTTAGAGAAAAAAAAAAAAGTATTTGAAAAACCTTCTGTCTTTGTGTGCTTTGGACTATTGAAACACTTGGAAAGAACAAGTTTTCATTTCCCTAGACCAGAAATATTTCAAGGTATGTTAATATTTCAAAAAGAAGGACAAGGCGTCTTTCATTAACAGGCTCATTTTTAAACCTACAAAACTTCAAATACCTAAACTTTTAGACTACGAAATTACGTTCCACAGGGTTTTCTTTGCTATTGCTGATTTCTCTGTGAACTGTGGGGTTGTCCTGTGCAGGGACAGGAGCTGGACTCCATGATCCTCGAGGGTCCCTTCCAACTCAGGACATTCGATGATTCCCCAAATTGTGGTGGGGAACTCACTGTCAAATTTTCCTTTAAAACTAAGGGTATTCATACCTCTGCCTGCTTAACTCACCTGCCAAATGTCTCAGATTTTTGCTATTTAGCTTTAGGATCAGGAGAGGTCTAAACAAAGGGGAGCAATCTCACTGAAAACAAATGGCAGAGTTAAATTATGATTTAAACTATCAAAGGCATGAAGGATGTTACAGCTGTCCCAAGTCATAAAAACTTGTCGTATTCGAAGCCGTTAGCTCCACGTCATTTAAATGTCACCAGAGGAAAGCTCTTACTGTGCTCTGCACTGGATGCTGTCAGCTCTGCTGACCTGGAACTCGTGGGTTAACTCAACATCATGTACATCTGTTGCCTCCGCTGTTCCATCCCGATGGATCGGTTATTTGTGACAACAGGAGTGACAAATCTCCACATCTACATGAAGCATTACTTCATTTATAACAAGCGGATTCCTTTGGGGACTCAAAGATTCGTACAGAAAAGAACTCCCAAGGAAGAACCCACATCACTCAACTTCATCTCCACAATCTGTCTACGGCTTAAAATTTAATATATTGACATCCATGCCACGCCCGATGCATTTCAAATGATTTGGGGGCAAAAAGACCCAAATCACCAAACACAAAAACGTACGTCAGCGTTCCGTGTACTCTTATTAAAAAGAAGAACCCTTAAGAACACATAAATAATGTCAGTGTTTCTGGTAGTTCGTAACGTGGTACAAAAATAAGAATCAAGCACAACGATTTCCTTCGTGGTGCTCCAGCAAACACGCCTTTGCCCATCGTTCGCCTTTACGTGATGCCAGAGTTACGTGTTATCGCAACCAACCTCACTACATTCATATCAAAACACTGCTCCAAAAGAGTTTGAGCTCTGAGGCACAACATCAGATTGAACGCATCGAGCAGAAGATACCCGAGTTTGCAAATTCAAAGTGACAGCAAGAAAAGATCGTGAAATATGCGTTTATTACTGCTGTTAACAGCGTTCTTAGAAAAACTCACCAGGTGAAAATCCGAGGTGGCAAAGGAGTTATGACCTTTTTGTCCCCCAACTTAGCTTGTTTTGTGGGAGGGGATGGATGAAGAAGCACAGCCCTAATCACTTAAAGAAAATTCACCTTTTTCCAACAGCTAAAACGAGGCACAGAGGTAAGAACCAGGAGCACACGCTGACCACGCTTCACGCTTAATCTACCTCATCCACCTCGCTTGTTTGACAGGTACTGAAGGCAGAAGAGCTGCTATTTGAGAGGTAACAGTAACCGCTGAAGCTCCATTACACCCTGCAGCTTGAGGCACCTTTTAATTCCAGATCCTCTCACCTCTTTTCTTGCACAAGGTCCGCTTACTTGGGCTTCCTATGCCAAGGGGTAAACCTCAAACATTTTTTAAGAAAAGGTTAGGGATGGGGAAAGGGATTTGAAAAGTAAATTCATCAAACTTCTGCATAGCTTTCCTCCTTTTTGTATGAAATCTGACCTTTTTTTGTGTATGTGTCACTAAGCAGTTGCATAAATGTTGAAGTGGGGCTGTGGACACTCCGTTGGGTCACAATATTGATTCCTGAATTTTTTGGCCAAATACTAGAAATCTATAGGAGCATATCATCATATTAATACACTTTTGCACTGAAAATTTCCTTAGTAAATATCATACATATTTAGAAATGTATTTTCTATGAAGACACTGCATCAATCCTTCAAAAGGATTTGTTTCGACATTCTGGAAAAGAAATATGTCCTCTCTCAAGTATAAAAACTAAAAAATATCCCTCGGTAACAGAAATCTTAAAGCCTATAAAGCCACAGAAACAACACGGATTACCTCACCTGCTCATCCTTCAATCAACTTGTGATTTTCAACAGCCAAAATTAAGTGCTTTGATCTAAACAGCAGCTACAAAAAACAGCAATTGAGTTCCTTCTTTCCACAGAGCGGCGATTAATATTTAATTGCCTATTTTCACTTTTCAAAGCTGCTCCTTCATAATTAACACGTACCCAGGTAACTCAAGTTCTAGCCCAGGATATTTTATTGCATTGCAAGTGAAAATACTGACGAGCAGCTTTGAAATATTTCGCTCCCGTGTTACCGCACGGATCTGGCCGTTCTCACAAGCGATGCTACATAGGATAGATGCACTAATTTTCTTTTTACGAATAGAAACTGCACTACGGAGGCAGCGCAGCGCCGGTCTTTGGCAAACCAAAAGCCACCTAGCAAGAAGCGAGCTAACTGCGAGTGAATATTCTGCTAGCTTTATAAATAAACTCGCGTTTTTTAGAAATCAAACGAGCTTTACCTGACACCGAGACCGTGTGGGACCTCACTCCTTGCTTCTCATTGTTGGCCAGCCTGTAAAAGAGAGGTTGGAATCGCTGAATGCCGAACATTCTTCACGGGAGCACAGGCTGGGAATTCATCCTAGCGGGGCAGCAGCGACGGGAATCGGTAATAACGGGGCCAAGGAATTTCCCACTGCGGTCGGGTTTTGGAGGGGGAGAAAAGTCCGAAGGGAATCTACCATCTCCAACCCACGCTGGGGAGTAAGAGCGTCGCCGTTGTACCGAGCGTAAGGATTCAGGAGGGAAAAAACAAACCCAAGTTTTACGAACTTTCACGATGGAGTTGTGCACGTCTACACTTTGCCAATCTACGTGATTTGGTGGTGCTTCTGTTTTCCGTGTTATTTATTGGAAATAAAGTACGGATTGAGTTTTCAGCTGTAAGACGACCTACCCTGTACAGTTTTAAATTGATTTACATGTCATTTTAAAAAAGCAAATATACATTTTAACATTTTAAAAAAGCAAATATAAACGTAGTTAGCTGTAAAAGTTCATTGATAAAATACATTCCAACGAATTCTTCCCAATTTTTTTCAGGTACATAAACACAATTTTAATAGTAAGACAGCGAAATTACGGCACTTCATGCTTTCAGAAATCTGGAATTTCATCTGGCAAAAGCAAATCTTTCCAGATGGAAGAAGGTGTTTGCTAATAGTGCTGTATATTTGATAAAAGCCCGTTCCTCTGCTGCCGGACTAAGAGCGTATGCGGTGCTTAAACTGACTTAAATGTACAAACTCAGCTTTGGTAAACTGTCCCGAAAATGGGAAGAAGCTTTTCCTTCAAACCTTATTTTAGCCCAGAAATCCCTAGAAATAAAAGGATAAAATCCACATAATTGGAAAGTTATTTCATGCTTCTCAGTTGTATCTGTTTAAGTAAAAATAAGTTTTCCTCTTCCATATGAGTGCACACTAAAGTTTACTGATTTTAGTGCTTCCAGCCTTAAATTTAATTTCCTTTTCCTCCCTGCATTTTAACTCTTTCTGCATCATGATAAAACTCCCTGGTTAGTGAGGATGGGAGCAGGACCTGCGAAGGAAAAGCAACCACTGGTACCTATGTGGCCGGTTTCTTGCAGATTCAGGAAAAAATCACATTCTATACTCCACCCAATAATTGTAAAATTAATAATTATAATTATCTCCTGCTGCTGGATCCTGGTGATATCGGCTGGTAAGGTTCAAGGGCGACAACCACCACCCTAAGTGTTCTTAGTTTAAAGCGAGCTAAATTAGAAATAGAAATCTTTTCGTATTTACCTTAAAGCTTGGGAAGGAGAGAAATGCAGAGAGGTACCTTTAGCATACTTTAGATAAGAATTATTAGGTGCAGATAGGATGTCTCAGCACACCTGGGATAGAGTATCACCATAAAAATAACCAGAGAAAACAATGCTACTCTGTTTACCTGACACAGATCAGCGTTTGCTACAAATTCATAATTACTGTCAGAGAACAATCTGCCTACGTTACCACACTTTAAATAGAAATTTAAAAATATTGGCTACATAAGCAATATTCTTTATTACATCGAACCTAGAGATCCCAACTTAGATCGGCCTCGTTACAGAGATCTTTCATAACAAAAGGTGACATGACAGATTTATGATAGGAGGAAATATGTATTTTCTGTATTTCACATAAGCAGAAAAGCGGACAAATAGGAAAAACGAGAGCATAGACTCACAGATCGAAACCCAATTCAAAAACTGTTTAGCATCACTCCTATAATTACATTTACTCAAGCACCCAAAATAAATAGCCTGGATCCTAGTCAAGTCTTTTCCAAAACATCCTTCCTTTGTTACTGTCAAATATGATCGATGGATTACGCACTTTTTTTGCCAGATTTTATTTCTGGTATCTTTATAGTTTGATGCTGCTGTCAGTCATTTATGCCCCATGGTCCCAAATGACCGCTTGCTATTTGTCCTAGAATGCAACAGCAACTATAAAAATTAAGCACGTACAAAAAGTCCTAAAGCATCACTTAAGCACAACTATCTTTCAAAACATTTTATTTTTTAATATATAATAAAAGAAAGCGTAAAACTTACTTTGGTATTGATGGTAAAGCTCTTTCACCTTCTGTGTGAACAAGAAGAAAACAGGATTAAATTCAAATTTCCAAATAACCTCTCCGAATGTGCAATGTATAGAAACAATCATCATCTCAATCTCTCAGGGAAACTTAAGTCCATTCAAAAGACCATTCTATACATATATTAAAAGCAGGATATCATCACAACTTCTCCTCACCAGCGATACAGACCTTTTGGCAAACTCTTATCTGAGAGAACAACGCATACAGAACATAAAAGTTCTCTTTTATTCTTAACAAATAACTCCAATAAATCACCTGCAGAAGGTCTGACAGTATCTTCTCTCTGGTAAGAAATGCTTTGCTTTTATCTCCAAGATGTGCTAAGTGCTACCATATAAATAAAACAATTGAAGCCAACACGGACTCCCAAGTAAGCCGACTGAAATAAATCATTAAAGCACATATCATACTGATTTCATATGTCGTTGAGATTAGACTATAGTAACACTTAGTAGCCAGAGATGAAATTTGCTTTTTATAGACTATTTTCCAAGTCTTTCTTTGATAATGGTGCTGTGTATAAAAGCCTGGATGCGCATATTCGAGTTTTCTGCTCCCTGTTGGATTCGATGAGACCCTTGGTATCCACGTGGGGAAGGATGCTGGGGATGGTACTGATCCTTTAGTAAAGCACCAACAGTTTCCATTTGATTGAAACATTCAGAGAAGGTGGACAATTAAAATGGGATTAACGCTCTAAATCACTGTAGGGCTGATGAAGTGACCCGAGGGAAAACGGAGCAGCCACACTTAGAAAATGGTGACATACGCTGTTTACACAAAATCACGCAGTGTTTGCACCCTATGTTAACATTTCTGCAGTTTCCAGGCATTACAAGAAGTAAACTACAGTTTCACCTCTGTGTATTGCAGGACTGATACCAGCAGCCACGCTCAACATGGCAAACTACAGTATTTTAATCCCACTTTTTTTGCGGTCCAAAGGTAGAACAGCATCATTTGCCTCACCAACCTGGGGCTGGTTTGATCTGTCTGACGGGGGGGGTGTCGAAAAGGAAGGTGCAGAAAAGAAGGGAAACAAGCTCTAAAGAACCTTAAATTGCACCTGATACCTCCATTGGCTCAGCCACTGTTTGTGACAGCATCCTGCGTCCTAATTTACATCGTCACGCTGCTACTGCCAGTTATTCCAACACTGCTCCTACACTTGGCAATGGATTTAGTGCTTTAGACGTTGCGATGAATCACAGGTGTTTCTGGTGAAACACACTTGCAGTCTGGTTTTTTAAAAGGTTCAGAAAGTGATACTAACACACAAACCTGTGTTAAAAGGACTTCACTAAATTGCACGTTTAACTTCACCATTCTGTATTTTTGAATCAAGATAACAGATGCACAACTAATAAGCAGCTATCTAAAATAATTTCCCTTCCTTTTTAACATGCATATACTATTCAAACTGTATTCTGAAGATGGAATTTCGGTTTCCTCTAGGGTTTTTTTGTGTGCGTGGAGCACATCAGTATCATATTTGCAGAACTCAGAGACATCAGTGACTGATTTTATAACACTTGGAGGCCACAATGCTTCATATGTTTAAAGCACCAACCTCAGCTGCAGATCAGGTTGTTTTTTTCTCATACAAATGCAGACCCCAACCTCTTACCAAAGTGAGAAACACCCTCGGTATTGCTGCCAGGGGATGCTGAGGTCTGCTGCTACCTAGCAAAAAGGATCTAAAAGCGATAAAGATGGAATCTAACTTGAAAGTGCAGTATTAAATTTCCTTAACAATGAGATTTTTATTGTGTTCCTGAAAGTCCCTACTTAACTGAACAGATTCCTATCAATATGACATATAAATCAAGAATTGCCATAAAACACCTCACAAGAAAAGCGATTCCATCTTAATAGTAAACCCATTCTACACATCTGGTGAGATAAGGAGAATACAAACTGTTATGTAGTTAGTTGAGGAGTAGTAGTATGATGTAGTTAAAAAGCAGAGACTGACAAAGGTGCAAGGAATTGAAGATGGCTGGAAAACGGTGAAAGGAAAAGATGGGGACGGACTGAGAAAAAGAGAGACTCTGACCCAAGTTAAATGAATGTTTGTTTCCAGACTGGTTGGAAAAACGAAGAGCGTGCGTGGATCCAACCTAACTAAACAATCGTTATTTCTGATCCTCTTCCTTTTAGGTGCCCTTGGCCAAACTCCAGCAGGCACGACTGATTTTGTTCCATTCGTGGCAGAGGAACGCGCTGTTGTGCTGAACAGAACTGGGCCTTGTCCTCCGGGGTGAGGGGTGGGAGATGTGGGTGACGCAGGTTCGGGCCTGGGGAGGAGCAGGGAGAGCAGGGACCCCTTTGCGGTGCCGTGGGCTGATCTGGGACCCCAATGTAAGCACATGGATCTACTGGATCGAGTCCAGAGGAGGGGATGAAGACGGTGAGAGCGCTGGAACAGCTCTGCTGGGAGGACAGGCTGAGAGAGCTGGGGTGTTCACCCTGGAGAAGAGAAGCTCTGGGGAGACCTTATTGCGGCCTTTCAGTGCTTAAAAGGGGCCTGTAAGAAAGATGGTCTGAAGTAAAGATTTATTACTAACAGCATCCCAGTAAAAGCATATGTTGTTTTTTTTTTCCACAAGTTGAAACTCACAACATTTTGCGCAATTCCATACTCAATTTAAAAATGACATATGCACGATTGTATTGGGGTGGCCCAGGCACTGGGGCTGCAGGGGCCTCTGTGGGGACAGGCCGGGGCTGCCCCGTGCTGGACACAGCCAGGAAAGGTGGGCGGGAAGTTGTTCCTCTACCTGTATCTTTGTTTCTCGCTATCCAAATTATTCTAATTGGTAACAAATTAATTTTCCCCAAAGCAAGTCTGTTTTGCCCTTGATGATCATCAGTAAGTGTTCTCCCTGATTTTATCTCTGCCACATCCCTGGGGACATCCCAGGCCAGGCTGGACGGGGCTCTGAGCAACCTGAGCTGCTGAAGATGTCCCTGTCATGGCAGGGGGGGCACTGGATGAGCTTTGAAAGTCCCTTCCAACCCAAACCATTCCATGATTCCATGATTTCAAACCATGGATTTCTTCATCCTGTTTTTCTCCCCCGCTGCTGAGGAGCAGTGAGCTCAGGTTGGCTCAGTGAGCTCAGGTTGGCCACCAGTCAGGGCTTAAACACCTTTTTGGTGCCCAACGTGGGGCTTCAGGAGTTCAAGGCAGCACCAGTAACTGGAAGAGGTAGTGGCGAAAAGTCAGACTGGAGAATTCCAGAGAGCACAATAAACGCGGGGAGCTTGGATGCTGGTGGTGGGAATTTGTCATCGTAAATTGGTGATGGTCAAGGAAAGGAGTTCTATCATGTACATAGAATCACGGAGTAGTCTGGGTTGGAAGGGACCTTCAAAGCTCATCCAGTGCCCCCCCTGCCATGACAGGGACATCTTCAGCAGCTCAGGTTGCTCAGAGCCCCGTCCAGCCTGGCCTGGGATGTCTCCAGGGATGGTTCATCCACCACCTCTCTGGGCCAGGCTCTCACCACCCTCATTGTACCTTCATTTTACCTTCCTCTAACCTCTGCCTTCAGGAGATGCAAAATACTCTCAAGTATTTTGATTCACCACAATGTGAACCGTCCTCACCCGATGGAAATTAGTGTGAAAGCAAAATCAGTGAGGGGGTCAAATTAGTCAAAGCACCGACAGTATTGTAGTAATTAGAACATATGTTGCCATTCCCTTAAACAAAAACAGTGCTCGCGGTTAATTTGCGTGAAAAGAGAAAACACTTACTTGGAGAACTTCATAGACTATTAAATTTTGGTGTTTTGAAACTCAAAATTCTGGGTTTTCATTTATTTATAATCCCTTTAGATTCAAAGGGAATCTTTCAATGTAGAGGTGGGTTCTGGTATAAAGGAATGAATCAGGTAACTATTTCAATTGCTCAGGTGGGGTTTTTTCCAGTCTTTTTATCCTTTTGCAAGACTTTTGAGAATTTTGCATTACCTATAAAGCTTGTTTAAAGTCATTAATAGATAAATTCAGCCACTGAACTGAGATCACAGGAAAGCTACTTAGTGCATAGTCTAATCAGTAAAAACCTCCTTAATATCAGTTTATATTTTTATCTGCTGCTTCATTTGTGCTCTTTGCCTGTAAGAGTTAAGTCTGATAATGGAAACATAAAGATTAAGTTTAAAGTTTCCATATTGGTCTAAAGGGACCTATAGAGCAAAATATTTGTGAAAAATAAAACAAACTGAATGGAAATACGCCAAACACTGCCCAGGTCTTAAACATTCTCACCAAATTAAGAAAAACACAGGTTCTTTTAGTAATCAAGAATGATAATTTATGAGGACACTTGCAATGAATATGTAAATTGACAACAAAGAGGAGATGGGAAAGCTCAAAGAGAGGAGAAATCCCATCTGTTGGATGGAGAGTTGCTACACGATTTGTTTCTGATGCGCCGTGTATAATCAAAGCTCACGGTAGGAGGGATCTGGGAACGCAGATCATGGTGGGGCCAGCTCTTGTACGAAATGTTTAATTAACACCTTGCGTATTGCTCTGAACTTCAAAACCAAGAAACCTCAGACAAAAGAGCCCCACCATTTATTTGAACTGGAGAGATCGTCTTAATGTTTGCCTGAAGAGGAGCGTTACCAGAGCGCTATTTAACGTTCCTTTAACTCAATCACCGCTCATTTGCTCTGTGTTAAAAT
The DNA here is from genome assembly GCA_013399365.1 of Pampusana beccarii. NCBI lineage: Eukaryota > Metazoa > Chordata > Aves > Columbiformes > Columbidae > Pampusana > Pampusana beccarii. The sequence continues at coordinate 172,579 of VWYH01002497.1, read as the reverse complement.
ACACCAGTAAGAATATCGCACAAATAAACACACTCCATTAAATGCATTGATTTATTTTGCATTCGTGCCTACCGGCAACCCACACTGCAAGGCACAGCTGTGCCTAATGCTGAACAACTCACAGAAAAATCAGAGACCGTGCCCCTAATAGAGCTGAGTGAGTTTGGAAGACGTAACAGCTGAACGATAAAGAAGGCAGGTCAGGGAAGACAAGAATTGGAAAGTGCAAACCGAGCGGGTCAATTTTTATTCCAGCTTATAGTAGCAATAAGTCAGGCCCCATGTGTCCTACTAATCTGAGACGGCGGTTGCTTCTACACACGGTGGAAGAAGTAAGTACTGAGGAGGACGTGGTAAATCCTGTGGAAATTTTGACTGGTTTTGAACGTGAACTTATGGGGAAAATATGTGCTATACGTTTGTGGTGTCTAAAAGATGCATAAATGAGGTTTTTAGGGACATGGTTTAGTGCCAGTGTTGGTTAATGGTTGGCCTCGATGATCTTGAGGGTCTTTTCCAGCCAAAATGATTCTATGATTCTTTGAATCATTGTCTTGGTCACCTAAGTAGCAGCTGAAAATCAGCTCTTCTAAACGGATATATTGAGGTATTTTGGACTTTTGTATTACAGAAGGGCTGTTGGGCATTGGAACAGGCTGCTCAGGGCACTGGTGGAGTCACCATCCCTGGAGGGGTTGAAAAGTCGTGTAGACGTGGCACTTAGGGACGTGGTTTCGTGGTGGACTTGCCTGTGTTAACAGTCAGACTTGATGATCTTAAAGGTCTTTTCCAACCAAAATGGTGCCACGATAAACGAAGATGATTCCATGACTGCTCTCTTGCTTGGGTAAGAATAGCAGAGCGGGGCTGAGAAACGGAAACACATAATTGAGGCCATAAGGCCCAGCACTGGAAGCTTTTACACCAGCTGAACAGAGAGAAGAGTCGACAAAAGCCTCAACAGCCCGAGGCTGCTGTTGTGAACGAACTGGAAATCAGCGGGCAGCGGCGTTTTGTGGAGTTAAGGGGAGGTGTATATAGGTAAGAAAAGTAATTCTAATAGCAGAGGGATGCGCCGATAACCACACTGGCAATGTAGACTGAAAGGACCCAATCTTTGCAATACCACCAGCGCAGAAGCGGCAAGAATTTAACATAATCTACAGATGTGCCTCTAAAGAGCATAGGGAAGGGTTAGAGCTACCCATTAAGTCAGTACAGCTGAGAGGTGGGGACTGGTAACGTGTTAGGGTTGTGCACAAGTGTGATGGGACCTGGGGGGTTCAGCTGGAGAACAGGAGCTGAGGGGAGACCTTCTGATCTCTGAACTGCCTGAAAGGAGCTTGGAGCATGGAGGGGGTTGGGCTCTGCTCCCAAGGAACAAGGGACAGGATGAGAGGAAATGGCCTCGAGTTGCACCAGAGGAGGTTTAGTTTGGATATCTGGAAAAAATTCTTCCTGGAAAGGGTTGTGGGGCATTGGAACAGGCTGCCCAGGGCAGTGGTGGAGTCACCATCCCTGGAGGGGTTTAAAAGATGAGGAGATGATGTTCTTAGGGACGTGGGTTAGAGGTGGACTCGACAGGGTTGGGTTAACAGTTGGACTCGATGATCTTAAAGGTATTTTCCAACCAAAATGACTCTGTGATTCTATTATCGCTGATGTCAGCGTGTCTTTGGCGTCGAATTATAGTGCCAATGAGAATTTTAGTGGCTGAGTTACGCACCAGGTTGGCTGGAAAAGCTGAGTTTGTGTTGAGGGAGGATTTCCTTTGTATGGAGATACGGCTGTATCACTAAAGCAGATTTTAACAAAGCAGCTTCTTTTGGAGCTAAAAGTCAGCCACACACGCTAAGGGTCAGAAATAACATAGAAACATGCAAATTTAAGACTAATTAGAACCATTAAAAATGCTGTCAAAACACCTAACAGCCTACAGTCACATTTCTTCATTACTGAATGTCCAAATGTCAAGGTTTTGTATTTTTCTTTCCTGTGGACTTGCAAAAGATCCAAACTACATCAATAACATTGTCCCATTTGAACAACTACAGACCAGGGAAAACCAGGGCACAGAGAAGCAAAAACAGGGCTAAAAAGGGACTCAGCTTCAGACTGGAGAGATGCTGGGATGGTTTGTGTGCTTTCTCGTATTACAAATAGGGAAAAAGGAAAGAGTTTATTCACTGTTTTAGAAACCAGATAAGCTGAATTATTTTCCAGAATGAAAGATTAGCACAGGAGGATAGAAATTTCCATCCTAAGCAGCTTTGCTTGGGTGTTTTCCAATAGTTAAAGCTGGGTGAAATTGGAAATTCTAAAGAAATTTAATTCAAATTCTCTCTTTACAGTGTACCTGCATCCTCGTCTCACTGCTTTGGGCTTGTGGGTTGCTACAGAAACACCCAATCAACACTACAAAACGCATCTTCTTTAGTTCTATTTTATGAGAAAGGCTCACGAGACTTCTCTCAAAGTTACAAAAATAAAACCAGAGACGTTTTTAGTATCCAGGAGGAAGGCAGAAATTTTCAGAAATCATTACTAGTCGGAACCGTACCCAAATGCATTCTAACCAGCCTCTGAATTTCTAGTTATTTAATAGGGAATCACAATTCAAGATAACACCTCCATGTTCAGAGTGCCTTTAATTACAACGTATTTAGAACTGCTACTTAAGTTTAGAGTAGTGTAAAGCAGTGATTACTGAAAACTAGTTTAATTTATCAGCCATTAAGTGATTTTGACAGAGTAACATTCACTACCAGTGTTTCTCATCACAAAAACACCTCACGGTTCCTCCCTGACAGAAAAGAGCCGCCAAGTGAGGTTTTTCCCAATACCTTCTGTCTTCGATTCAAATACAAAATAATCTATCGGTAAACACATGTACAGCAGTTACCGCTAAACACCTCCTTACCTTTCTGTGGCCGGATAATAAAGGATTGCGTCGCTCCGTTCACCAGTCGGCAGTATCCGTCTATGAGGTCAGCCATGTTCTCTGCAATGGTTAATGACGGTGCCGTCACCGTCAGAGGCTACAGAAGGAAAAGAAAAAACAAGGCACCAACAAAGAGGTTTTATTGCGGTCGCAAACGCTGAGCGCAACAGCTGTGTCACCGCACCACCACTTCGCACACACTCGCAGTAAACGGAAAAACGCGGGCGAGCAAAGAGCGGCGGGGTTTTCGCTTCGCCTTTTACGCAGCAAATTTAAAACAGAAATTTAAAATCCCCTCACCAAAACCTACCATTAATCTGGGTTTATTAAGTGGCTGCCAGCTAAACTTTCATTCAACCACTCTTGGTTACAACTGCTATGACTTTTACGGCTATAATTACGACAATTCTGGAGAAGTTGCTTATTCCTTAAAAATCACACAGGTGGCATCGTTTTTCCACCCTTTTGCAGCAATTTATTGTTTGCCCTAAAAAGTGACCTTCCCAATTTCAAAAGAGATTAAAAAGAGAGTGGAAAAGGAGATGAGAGACATACAGACAGGGTATTAATTTTAATACCACCAACATTCATCATCCTCAGCACGGATTTGCCAACCTGCCCCCAGTCATTCTCTATACAGTGACTGATTTGGACCAAGGAAAATATTTTATTCCACTTCCAGCTTTGCCTCCGTGTAACTTGAGGGAACAAATTTTCCCTCTTTCATATTTCCCGAATGCCTGGAATGCAAAATGTTGAACTATAATGCACTGGCTGTAACTACAGGAGGAGCAAGAGAGTTTACCAAGAACTGAAATCTTCATACACTCTCACACATAAGCAATCCCCACTTTAAAAACGCACATGCAAAATTGAGTATAATTTTAATACATTACAGAAAAACCCCAAATGAAGTTACAGAGCAGAGTGAAATCACAATATAGACAATATCTTCATTAAGAGTATAATAATCTCCAGCCCTTCCCAGGGAAATCGAAGCCAGTAAGTTGATCACAACTGTCGTATCATACCTCAGGTGCACCCGCTATCTTGAGCTGCAACATCCCTTTTCTGTCTTTGTCTTCACTGTTTGAGTACTGAATTGTTTGCACTTGATTGAAGTCTGCTAGATGAGTTGGCTGCAGAAAGGCAACAGAAAAAGTGGAGAAAATGTCAAAATTACAAGAAAAAAATACTTTGCCCTTATTCCTGCTATTGCAAAAGCACATGTAGACTTTGATCTCCAAGCTACACTTGTGGAAACCTGTTCTTCTGTCTCTTTACGGTTTTGTTAGGCCCTGGCTAAGAATATAACCAAATATCGATAGGATTTGCAAATTAAACCAAGCCAAGTTTGCCTACAGAGGTCACTGTTGAGTAACTCCAGGCAGAGGCTGAAGCACCCTGTGCAAACAACCCCTTGGAGGCCGAGACGGAAAACTCAACAGGTTTACACCCGGTATTTGCACTCCCGGCACACTTAACATTCCTCCGGCCTGTTGTAAAAGGTGCGTTCTTTGCTGGCTCCGTATTCCTGACCTCCAAACCTTTGCGCTACCCTTGAATTAATGTCAATATTAGATGGACATGGGCTCAATTCAAGTCACGATTGTAACGGTCCCAAAGATTTTGCTAGAAGAACATGAATATAAGTTCCTTGTGCTACAGAGTTGAACAGGAAATACTGTAATAGAGACAACATCAGGTAATGGAAAGGATACGAAATAAAGCAAATCAGCCAGCACTGACTGCACAACCGCTAACCACAAACTGATTAAACAAGCTCTTCATTTACACATTGCTCCCTAAGAAACGGGAGAACGATTTAGAATAAATTTGCAGTTTGATTGTTCAAAAGTCACCACCTATGCTTCAAATTCCACAAGCGAGCACATCACTGGGTATAAAAGCCAACAAATCCAGTGCTAACGCTGACAATGTCGTGAGTTAATACCCAAATAACAGCTGTATATGCTGAATTTCCCAGCTTTTCTCTGCTTAAATCAAAGATCAGACCAATCACTCCCTTCGGTTCACAAGTAGCCATGGATGTTAAGACAATAATTGAGAAAAATGAACTGCAGGAGACTTACGTTTGCACCCTTGTCCGTCAGGTAACTGATTCCTTCTTCGGGGCCGATCGCCAGCTCCACTGAAATAATCCAGCTCGACTTCAGAATCGGAGGAGAAAGACAGGGCAAGGTTTCAATAGGAAGACAAGACCTCACTATGGAACACTATGCTCCATTACAACTACAGGTTTTAGTAATTCCCCTCTAGAAGCTGTCAAACTCCTCGTTTTAAATAAATAATATGAAAATCAAGTAATTCTATAAGTAGCAACTCCTCATGACGGGTTTCCTGGGGATGTGTGCTACTCAAAATGTGTTTTATCTGAGGTTTACAAGAGAACTATGTATTTCCTATATTTCCTCTTCCGGTGGACATTGATGTTCATGTTCTATTTTCCACACGAGAGCTTGTTTTCACAAAGCTTGCAGACTTAACGCCCTTTCTCAAAATTTGCTTGAAATTGGTACATTTTAAAAGGCACTAGGGCAAAACTGACAAACAGAAGCAGACGAGAAGTCCCATTTCCTCAGATAAGGTTAAAAATTGCTTGCTTTCAAACGAAGCACCAACAAAACTATTCAACCATGTACAGTTCTTACCCTACTAATGAACGGTGCTTCTTTAACGGTCAACCGAGAAAGTTCTAAATAAAATCGATATATTCCGTTGTTAACGAAACCCAAGGACCCGTCTCTACCTCGCAACAGGAACTCAGCAAGCAATTAGTTGCGGAATTAAGTAAAACCAATTAGTCGTAAGCACAGCACGTATTCCGGTGTCACGTTCCTCTACTTACGCCGAGCGCGCACTTGAAGCATTCCTTGTCAAATCTGTACACGGGAGAGAGGATCTCGAAGAATTTCAAAATACTTTCTTCTCTGTTGAGGTTGGCAAATTGTCGAAATGTTTGTTGGATTAATTTCCGTAGCGTTTTGGCCTGTGTGGTAAAACGTTTAAAGGTCGGTTATTTTAAATCTCGCCAGCGACAGCGCGTTTTAAGAGTTTTGGTCACTTAGTATCCCTAATAGTTTCTTTATCAATGAGATGCAGACAATTCTAAAGGAAAAGAAAACAAGACGCTTCAAAATGTAAGTTAACAGTTCTGCCTTCTACCTTCTGCTACACATTATAGAGCGAATATCTAATTAATAATATTTTGAATAAATTGTAATAAAAGACAACACGTTAACCATTGCAGGAACTATTTTTTCTAGATTCTTTATTTCTCCCAATTTCTTAACTGTGTACCAATGCAAAACCACAGCAACCTACATCTTCATACTAGATTTTAAATTTGAATCACCATCTCTTACCCGGTAATAATAACCCAGCTGTAGTTGCACCTTAATTTCTGCACACAGTATCTTAGAGTACCCACAATATAGTGGATATAGTCTGATAATATGCAAAGTAACCTCCATATAAAAATACAATATTTAAATAGAAAATTAAAAATCAATGTAATAGGTAAAACAAACCTCTAAATTAAAGTATTTAAACTATATTGCATGTCATTTTATGAACTGTTTTGAGGGTGGGAATGACCACTTAGAAAGAGCAGCACAAATCATTCTACCAACATCTGGGACAGAGCAAGACAACTATATATCCTGAAAAATCAAGTACATAGAGGATACAAGCAGGCTTTCAAATAACTGCATTAAAAAGAATAAAAGGATAGCTAGACTAAGAGAGCAAAACTGTGCTTATTTTTACAATTTTGCAAGGTTAAGACAGGAATCATCATTGTTCCTCTCCCCAAACATCTCTGAATGTTTTACTGTAAGAGCGCTAAAACTCTTCATTCCTTCAGGTTGCCTGTAACAGCTCCAGGGACCACAAAACCTCCCTTTATTCGTTAGCACTCCCAGTCAGATTAGACATTTCTTTTTATACATCTATAAAGAATATTCAGAACTCAAACCAGCCAGAATGTCTTCGTTTGTACAGGGAAAACCAATGTCAAGGGAACTAAAGGCCTCAGCCTTAACTGAATACCAGGAAATACAGCAAATCCTGCTAAACACCAGAAGCAAGACACTGCGACAAGAAATAAATCTGCCAGCTCAAGCTGTCCCAAGGTTTTCAGCCACTCAGTTGTTAAAAGGTACTTTATTCTGCTCATGGTTTTCTCTCCTGGCCTGTTTCAGCATCATCTTGACTCGCATGCGTAAGGGCCTATGTTATATGGCGTTTTAAATCCACAATGTGCGCTTGCAGCCCAGAAGCCAATTGTGTCCTGGCTGCATCACCAGGAGCGTGGGCAGCAGGGCAGGGAGGTGATTCTGCCCCTCTGCTCCGCTCTGGTGAGACCCCCCTGCAGTGCTGGTCCAGCTCTGGGTCCTCAGCACAGGACACACATGGACCTGCTGGAGAGGGGCAGAGGAGCCCCAGAAATGACCCGAGGCTGGAATGTCTCCCTTATGAATAAAGGCTGAGAGAGTTGGGGTGTTCAGCCTGAGAAGGCTCCGGGGAGACCTCATTGCGGCCTTTCAGTGCTTAAAAGGGGCCTGTAAGAAAGATGGGGACAGATTTTAGCAGGGCCTGCTGTGATAGGACAAGGGGTGATGGATTTAAACTAAAGGAGGGGAGATTCAGGCTGGACATGAGGAAGAAATTTTTGACGCTGAAGGTGGTGAGAGCCTGGCCCAGGTTGGGCAGAGAGGTGGTGGATGAACCATCCCTGGAGACATCCCAGGCCAGGCTGGACGGGGCTCTGAGCAACCTGAGCTGGTGAAGATGTCCCTGTCATGGCAGGGGGGGCACTGGATGAGCTCTGAAGGTCTCTTCCGACCCAAACTATTCTATTATAAATAAGTCAAACTTTCAAAAATAAGCTTGAGCAAAATCATTCAAGAATTTGCAAAAAGCCCTAGTGACATAATGAAAATGGAAGGCCTGTTGACCCAACAGCTTTTCCTCTGTACTCTATATCGGCTGACTTCTTATTTCTTGAACACAAATAAACAGAACTATTTGCAGTACATGAGAGACTGTCCAGTGACTTCAACATTTCCTCCTGGAGAAACCTCCCCAGAAACTTCCTAGGACGGCACTTGCTTCCTTTATACCATTATTTAGTAGGGAGTGGAGCATCTGCCGTGTGAGGAAAGGCTGAGGGAGCTGGGGCTCTGGAGCTTGGAGAAGAGAAGACTGAGGGGTGACCTCATTAATGGGGATCAATATGGAAAGGGTGAGTGTCAGGAGGATGGAGCCAGGCTCTTCTC
>VWYH01002497.1:143691-156077 GCA_013399365.1 Pampusana beccarii | reverse complement strand
CTGGAGAACAGGAGCTGAGGGGAGACCTTCTGATCTCTGAACTGCCTGAAAGGAGCTGGGAGCATGGAGGGGGTTGGGCTCTGCTCCCAAGGAACAAGGGACAGGATGAGAGGAAATGGCCTCAAGTTGCACCAGGGGAGGTTTAGATTGGATATTAGGAAAAAATTCTTCATGGAAAGGGTTGTTGGGCCTTGGAACAGGCTGCCCAGGGCAGTGGTGGAGTCACCATCCCTGGAGGGGTTTAAAAGACACATAGATGTGGTGCTCAGGGACACGATTTAGGGACGTGGCCATGTAAAGTTAATGTTTGTACTTGATCCTAAGCATCTCATCCAACCCAAATGAAATGAAAAGATCGTGTTATCTATTTATGTATAAGATATGACAGAATATTCCATTCATCTGAAAGACTCAGCAAAGAAGACAGTGCAGAAATATTATTTTGCAAGGGGAATTTAAGGTCCTGTTCTTCAGCATCGGGTGTAAAACACTGCCTAACGTTATCAAGTGACTGAAGAATATTGCCATCTCAGTTCACCCAGGGAAGGAACCTCTGGACATCATCTGGTCCAACCCCCTGTTCAAATGGGGCCACCTAGAGCTGGTTGCCCAGGTCTGTGTCCAAATGGCTTTTGAGCACCTCCAAGGATGGAGACTCCACAACCTCCCTGGGCAACCTGTGCCAGTCACTGGTCACCCTCACACCACAAAAATGTTTCCTGATGTTGAAATGGAACGTCCCATGTATCACTTTGTGCTCTTTGCCTCCAGTCCTGGCACCGGGCACCATTGAGAAGAGCCCAGCGCTGGCTTCTTTGCCCCCTCCCTTCAGGTATTTCTATAAATTGAGAAGATCCCCCAGAGCCTTCCCTTCTTCCATTTGCCATTAGTCTTCGTTCTTCTGCAGAATGGTGAAGAATTTTTGGTGAAGAATAAGTTTAGTTTGACTTCAAATCAGAGCTATCTAGATGCCTCCATAAACGGCACAGCGTAATCACTTAAACGGAAAATTAAATTACTTCTGTTCATCAGTGAGGATATGAAACCTGCATTTTTAATGTCAGAGCACGCTCAGAGTATTTAAATCAGGAATATAATTTTCAGGCTCTCACGTTATTACCATCAATGACCTCCGCAGTCCCAAACAGACCTGTCCCCAAGGCTACGTGGGGATATTTGAAAAACAAACTGAAAATGCAAATTCTACGTGAGTTCAGTTCTTATATGGGTGCCCATATTCCAGAAATATATTGAGCGAAAAGAAACTACAACCAATTTATTTCTTTTTTATATCACCCACACTGAGGTTTAATGAACCCGAATTGTATTTTACAATACAAGCTTCCATTTCATTCTCCCGCCCTTTTTCTGAGATGTATATATATACCTTGATGTATAGGCCGAGTTATTTCACCTAAAAAGCCACCATACCGTTCACTAAATCCACCAGCTCTCCTGCCTTACACCCACTCAAACCAAATATCCATTGGCTAGGTCACTTATATATAATTAAACTTTATTTTTTTAAAATTACGCATTCAATTTTGAACCATTTCACCAACTTTGCATCACCGGGAAATTTCAGAGCCACCGCACACCTGTTCCTCAAGGCATCCAGACACTGTGAAGAACAAAACATAGCAAACTATTTTTTCGATCCTTTCATAGGAAACTTCCCCTTGCAGAAACGATGCCAATTTGGGGCTACTAATTTATCACGATCAAGTTTGTATTCATTTGTTTTCACGGCTCATTGCCTCGCAGATCTCGGTACTGAAGTACTTCATTTGTTAAACTAAACAGCTTAAGAACATCTTCGGTTTCATGCAAACGTATTTTAAAAGGCTGCTAGCCCTCAAATAACTACTATCCCATGAATAAATAAGCGACGTTACCCAAACATTTTAAGTTTGGAGTTTCTTTCCTCTTGCTCTCCGGCTTTCACCAATTCCAGTCCCGTTCTCCCAGTTTGACTCCGTAACTCCAGGCACAAGGACTAGGGAAAATTTTAAAAACCCTCCCGATCGCAACGATTTGGAAGAAAAAAATAAGTATTGCGAAAATTCGCAGCTTATTTGCAAGACAAAAGTGGGACATTTTTATCATAATGCTGCAATTGGAGTGCGTAATTCTGTTAGTGTGACAAGCAGAAAAAATGAGGGTTTTTTGCACATCCCAGTCCAGAAGAGATGGATACAGATATTCCATAAAGGTGGCATAAACTACAAATAATCCTTCCACCTCGCATTTCAGCCAACAGAAACTCCCCTTTGCTGATTTATTGTATCTGAAGTTCTTCGGTCCAGAAATGCGGAGTTTCAAGCCTCTCAAATTCATCACATTATTCAACCTGAAGAGAGGGATAAAGATGCCTCAACCGCCTCAGAAATGAGATGAAAACACAGCAAAAAATACCCTCCTTCAGTGCCCACAAGTGACTGACGCGTTCACAAAAACAGTCATCGCACCCTCTCGTCACAATTAATCGATTATCCTAAAGCACCGCATATACATTATATACACCTATCTCTTATTGTGCTTCAATTTCGGAAGGTATACAGAGAGATGATAAGATTCAGGGAGCCTGTGGCCCTAATCTTGCGGTCTAATTAGATTGAGCAGTGTCTTATTATGGATAGTAAATGCAATAAATTGAGAGAAGGAATTAATTTTATCTTGTTTTTTTTCCAGAAACCTGTCCGCACACATTCTGCTTTAAATTTCAGTACGGCTAAAGAAAACAAAAGAAAGCAGATTCAATTTCTACTCCCAGAATAGTAATGAGAACTTCTCGTATCACCTTTAATTTTTCTGGACTGTTCTCTTTGCAATGGCATTCGATCAATGCACAAAGTAATGCTCATGCACAGATTAGATAAGAATTTTGCAGGAGGTTCAGCACGGGCCCCATAACCTCCTAAGGAAAAAACCTGAACAAATCTTCAACGGAAGAGACAGAACAGATAATTTAATGGTAATTAAGTGCAATGCCACAAGGCAATTGAATAGTTTTCCTAAAAGTCTTTTGTGCTTGCTCAATTATTATTTTTCTTATTGTTGTTAAATGAGAGAAATGAGAATATTTTTTGTCTGTTTAAGAGAAAAAAGGCCCTGTTTAAGAGCATAAAGCCTGTATAAATAGACACAAAAACGAAACTCTGACGAATCTAACGAATTTTGGGTTTTGTGTTTCTTAGGAGTCCAGAAGCAGCACATTAAGAGGGAGGACGAATCCCGACCTGCGGGTTTTGGAGATATTGTTATTTGTGAGCTCCTTGGTGGGACATGCAGACCTTGACTTACAGCTTGGAAGTTCAGTTAAATATATATATATTTATCTATAAATATATCTACACACTCCTTGAGCAGATCAATTGCCACCGCTGCTACTCTGCTCCGCATTTGAATTCTTCAGAATGGGATCTCTCCAAAGGCTACATCAGAACAAACTGTAGGATGCTATTAAATATACCTCCATTTTACCCAGTTTGGAAGAGAACGCTGATTTATATAAACTAGTCACACCAACCTGGTTTTGAAAAAGCCACTCCAAAACAACCCAAACTGGTTAAACGAGAAACAAAAGCAACAACTCTTACCAGTTCCCACCAACCCGACGAAGCCGTTAAGGAATTCCTGTTAAATCCGTGTGCCGTTATTTCAGTTATACCACACGCCGCAAAGCAGACGCTCCGGCAATGATAAGACTACGTCAAGCCTCCGCTCATCTCAAATGCTTCATGGTCACGATGTTTTAGCAATAAAAATGTATAAAGGCTAACACGGCAAACACTTAAATTAGGATTACGAATTCAAGTGTTATACTGCTAAAAGTCTATATAATTCTCATTTGGTAACAATCAAAACCCCAAAATATTAAGCTTTGAATCGCTTGCAACACACTCAATTCCACGTACCCATTTTGCTTTCTAGTAGAATGTGCTTATCTGAATTCAAGGGGAAAAATATATTGGAAAACAGGTTAAAGGAGGATAGAGGCAAAAATAATTCCTTGCCACGAGCTGGTGTTCATTTCAAGCACCTTTTCCCTCAGATTTTTCTGTCGTTGTAAATGTTCTAACAAGTTTAAATCAGATTTACAGTCGCTGTATGCTTGTGGGGGGAAAGGATTATTCTATTTAAGTTCCATTCAACATGGTAAAATGGAAATGCGAAGTACTTCTGATTTTAGCTGGGTCCTACCGCAATGTCAGTGCCATAATGTACTTCCTGCCATATTAATGTCCTGATATTCTGAGAAAATTCACTTTTTAAAATTTGCCTTCTGTCCCCATCAATATTTTTAAATATTTTTTTTGGTCACTATTCTTCATTGGTTCACCAGAACAAACATGTGTATTTTTAAGCATTAAAAGGTTGAAGATACTCTTAAATTGTAAGAAAAGAAAGGACGTGAACGCTGAACCACGACCTAATGAGCTTTATCCAGAAGGAAGGCACGGAAACAAAAGCCCCGTTTTATTTCCGACGTCAGACTTTTCAAATATTTGTTCTTTCAGCTGAATGGGCAAATTACTGAGGGTGTAACATCCAACCTCACAACATTTCCTAGGAAATAACGCGCGCTTGCCCAGCTCCATAAATGGCCAGCAAATCCCAGCTGGTATAATGGAAAACAAATATTGGAGACAGAGGAAAGCCCATGTTTGGGGAGATGGAGAAACGAGAGAATAACCCTACGCCAGCACACGTGATTTAAGAAGAGATCGATCACGGGGCCTCGGATTTTCCGTCCCAGCTGCTACTTTCCAAAGCCATCTGCTTCGTTTTGCCGCACGCGATTTCATTTTATGCAGCTGCAGGATTTCAGAAAAACGTTCGCTCGGGTTGACAAAACATCTCGCCGGGGCAGTTGATGGGAGCACCACATTGGATTTCAATTTCTTCAATGAGAAGAAGAGTAAAATCTTTCTGAAATTAGTACTGAATGCATCGCAGGAGTTCAGGGATTTAAAAAAACCTGACTTGCTGTGTTTTAAAAATATATTTCAGGCTTACATTTGTTTGTATCGTTAGAAATTATTAAAGAAAACGATCAAACTTTCTACGGAGTTCTCAAGCGTAACTATTCTGGAAATTCTTTAGCAAGAGTATTATCAACTAGCATCTCAAAAAGGGCAAAAATCAATAATTAGCCATTATACTGACTTTCCCAGCTCATTTAATGTTACCCAGAAATTTCCCACAGGATAATCTCCAGTTTTTCAGGACAGTTTAAAAATAAGCAATCCACTTCTCCTGCTTTACTTTCAATGTCTATGACCTACTTACATAACTTAGTCCTTTTTTAATTTTTTTTTCCGCATTGGCATTGCTTTGAAAATCGCGTTTCAATAGCACTTCAGCGATTCCGTACCCCCTGAAGAGTTAAGTACATGACAAAAAATCACCACCACAACACAGAAAATACTTCTAATAGATAAGCAAACAAAGAAACAAAAGGTCTGCATACGCCATTAGTAAGTAGCGTAAGAATCGTAATTAAAACATTTTAACGAAGCACGGAAAACGAAGATTCACATCATTTTCTTCTTACCCATTTGTTTTCTCTGGATATTTTTAGCCGGGGTTTTTTATATTTAAAAAAGAGGTATTTATATTTAGTAGCATTTATATTAACAAATATAACCCTCCTATATCTGCAATACTTATGTATTTATTCTCCTTTTTAACAGCTGAGGGTAAGTTCTAATACCTGCTCTTAACCATTCAAGTTTCTAACACCTAAAGGTATTTTGGCCGTGGTTTTATTTTATTTTATTTTTCTTTTCATTATGGTTGGTTTGTTCTTCGGTTTGGCTGTGGGTTTGGTTTTTGTTTGCTTGGTTTGGGCCTCACAGCCCCTACAAAACTGCTCAACCAGGATTTTCCTTTTACATTAAAACACAAGAGTTCTGGTGACATCGGTCCCATGAAAACCCAGTGAAATTATTTCCTGTAATTTACCAAGTCCTAAATTCCAGCTTTTTTATATCATGGAATTGTTTGGGTTGGAAAACACCTTTAAGATCATAATTCCTCAGGGATGGTGACTCCACCACTGCTCTGGGCAGCCTGTTCCAATGCCCAATAGCCAAAGTCCAAAATACCTCGATACATCCATCAGAAAAGTCGATCTTCAGCAATTACTTATGTGACCAAAATAATGATTCATAGAATAACAGAATTTTGGCTGCATTTTGTTCCGTGCTTGCAGCAGGTACCACACGTGAGTCCACAACAGTCCGTGACACAGCTCTTCTGTGGTACCCATCAGATATCGTTATCTCCAGTAATTCTAGTAGTCCGTGGTTTCCTTTCTGGTAGCATTAAATACACCACAGAAATCACAGAATAGAATAATTTTGTCAAGACCCTCAAGATCATCGAGTCCAACCATAACCTGACTCTGGCACTAAACCATGTCCCGAAGAACCTCATCTATGTGTCTTTTAAACCCCTCCAGGGATGGTGACTCCACCACTACCCTGGGCAGCCTGTTCCAATGCCTGACAGCCCTTTCTGCGAGGAAATATTTCCTAATATCCAATCTGAACCTCCCCTGGTGCAACTCGAGGCCATTTCCTCTCATCCTGTCCCTTGTTCCTTGGGAGCAGAGCCCAACCCCCTCCATGCTCCAAGCTCCTTTCAGGCAGTTCAGAGATCAGAAGGTCTCCCCTCAGCTCCTGTTCTCCAGCTGAACNATAAAGAGATTAAACAGAACTGGCCCCAATCCTGAGCCCTGGGGACACCACTCGTGACCGGCCAACAACTGGATTTGGCTCCGTTCACCACAACTCTTTGGGCCCGGCCCTCCAGGCAGTTCTGTATCCATGGCAGAAAACACCCATCCAGGCCATGAGCTGCAGCTTCTCCAGGAGATGCTGTGGGATACGGGGTCAAAGGTTTTCCTGAAGTCTAAGTACACAACATCAGAATAAGCAGCTTCAAAGAACAGGGTCCAAACCCACCTTACTACAGCTTCAGAAATATTAGGCAAAATCAACCCTCAAAGACTTGTCCCTCATGTGCTTTGGATGAAGTACCATATGCTCAAAAGCCCAAAGCTTTAGGAACCACCTTAATGATCATAATGGTAGGTTATAAAACATGCACAGAATGGAAACACATATGCGGTTCCACCCCTATTTACCCACCTGATAATATTAGATTTATTACAAGAGATAAGTCTACATTAGGGAAAATTAAGGGTCTGGTCTCTTCCAGTGGAGTTAAAAGCACCGATTCGGTCTCAGGACAACATCCATTTGCCATCTGCCCTCGGCTGCTCCTCCTCCTCCTCTCCCAAGGCCATGGCCTCTCTATTATCTCCTGGTGATCTTTGACATCTCTAACTCATTTTGGAAGCTCCTCTCTTCATAATAAGGGCATTAGAGATGGGGTGAGGGGGGAAATCGCGGCATTGTTAGGGACAGAACGGCTAAAAACGGGCCCTTCTGGCCGAGCGGGCTGAGCTCCAGATGGCCCCGCAATATCCAGCGCTGCCTCCAGCTCCTCCGCAAAGTAGGACTATGCTCTTGGGAGCATTAAAGTAACTCAACCTACTAAGCGTGGCCTTGCAAACAGCTCATTTTGTACTTTTCTGACACAGAATTTTCCTTTTGTCCAGAAAATGAGCCCAACTATCAACATAATTCAATTTTTTTTTTGGTTCAATGTGTGCTATGTACAACTCCATACACTAATCAGAATAACATTTTGTTCGAGATCACTAACAAACACACATCCACGCATCGGTACGTGGAAACCTCTCCCAAGCATTTTATATTTATCATCTTAAATTAAGAGTAATTCACATATGACTGCAAGAAAGCCCACGAGCACTATTTTCACCGCTCCGCCTGACAGGTAGGAACTGTAAATCAAAGCCACCGCTTTTCTGTGGACTGATCTTGACTATTTAAATGATATTTAGGAATTAGGGTATGTTTTACATCCCCATCGACACGGAGCGTTTGGAAGACGCCCAAGTAGCTACACGAGGATACAAACAAGATCTACGACCAGAGTGCCAACGCAGTTTCGAGAGCGTAAATCAACTTTTCCAGTTAAAAAACGAGCATTTTATGAGGAATTGTGAATTTCGGCAGTTTCAAACCGACCCCTCATATCTCACGTATAATTACTTTTACAAGCTGTGAGGAGCAGCCAAGTGACGTTCAGTTTGATTTATATTTTTTAAAGTAATTCTTACATTATTACCACTTCGCTTTAGGGCACAGTTTATGTGTCAACCATTAACTCCTCCTGAAAGATCTTTTCTTTTTGTTTTATGTTCTTATCTGAACAAGCTGCCAATATCAGGAACAGCGCCAGCTCTTCTCCCTATGTCCTTGATCTTCTTCAAAGCTTTTCCTGTCAAAGTCATCGCTTTAGGTC
The DNA here is from genome assembly GCA_013399365.1 of Pampusana beccarii. NCBI lineage: Eukaryota > Metazoa > Chordata > Aves > Columbiformes > Columbidae > Pampusana > Pampusana beccarii. The sequence continues at coordinate 147,677 of VWYH01002497.1, read as the reverse complement.
TCCTATTTTTATTAAGGTGTAAGAGATGTTGTTATTTAATTAGGTTAAAGAGTCTAATTCCCAGCCTGCATTTCAAATTATATCTCACGCACCTAAGCCTTATAAAACTTCTATCATTAAGTTATTAAAGCAATTGCCTAGACTTAAAATTTCCTACATGCTGGGGGACAGTGTTTTAAAAATAATTTCATTTGCGTGATGCGTTTATCTACCACCATAGAAAAGATACTTTTCATTTAAGGAAACACATTTTAAATATTATCATCTTCATAGACACTACAGAGTGAAAAAATGCTGGTTGTCCACAAGAAAAATCATACGCTGACAAAAAATGACTTTTTCTTTTTCTTCAGGATCAAAAAAAGTTACTTTTAAACTCTTCTGCCACAAGGACGGCAACAATGGACCAGCTGATGCCCAAAAGCTGTTTCCCCCCCCTCCCCATTCAGATGCTTTTTCCCTTTCCATCAAGGGATAAACCATCTCCAATTACTGGAGGCCAACATGTTATTTATCGAAGGATAAATGTGCGCAGGCTCTTGTCCCACAATAAAAGGAAGGCAATTCAAGTAGCTTACGTCTGATTCTCATTATAGGAATGTTTTTAAGAGCTGTATTCTATCCCGATGCGATATACGGCTTTCATTCCTCACTCGGCTATTAAGGCAAAAGAGAGAAGTCTGTGCCCTTTATTTCCACCTCCCAACGTAGCTGGAACAGAGCGAAAGGAAGACACTGGCCATGAATTTCACCAACACTTATTAAAAAAAACTCAAAATGCTCCCAAAAATTACAAGAAAAAAAAAGTCAAGTCTAATTTTCGCTACCCCCCAAAATCAAATTTTTAATCCTCCTTTTGTACCTTCGTGCTTGTTTCCCTCTTGAGGTTACTTCTTGATAAAAATTACCCACAGTATTTTTCCTGAGCAATCCTGCTGAAGTTTTTGGGGGCAGGATTAGAATTCCCTTTGGTTCGGATTTGGGCGCACAATCCAACTGGACACAAGCGACGGCGGAACATAAAACCTACAGACAACCAGAAATGTGGCATTTCCCCACTTTTGCTTTATTTTTACGTGAATCTCACAATTGCAACAGCCCTGGGTGGGATCCAATTGGCCTAATTTGGCCGAAATTCTGCGCAGTTGGGCTCAAGGGATTAACGCAGTCAATACAGAATCACCACCTAAATGCTTCACTTAATGAACAGAATAAAAGAGAAGACACCTCTGAAGACCTCTCACAAAGCTACCCTTGACACCTTCCAAACAGATCAGTCAAAAAATGAAATTAGAAAAGACAATTAGGGGGTTGATCAGAGCTCTCAACCGGGATGGAAAATTATGTCTCTCAAACACGAAACTCCTTTAGTCAAGAGAAAACGGCTTAAGTATCAGCCTCAAATCTCAAAGCCGAAGCACATCCTAAAACACAGATACTTCAATGAACCGCATGGTATTAATATTATTTTATAAGTAGTATCATGATATCAATATTATTTTATCATTAGTACCATGATATCAATATTATCTTATGAGGAGTATCATGGTATCAATATTATTTTATCATTAGCATCATGGTAGCACTAATTTATTGGTAGTATCATGGTATCAATATTATTTTATCATTAGTACCATATCAATATTATTTTATCAATAGCATCATGGTAGCATTATTATTTTATTATTAGTATCGTGGTATCAATATCATTTTATCATTAGCACCACGGTATCAATATTATTTTATCATTAGCATCACGGTATCATTATTGTTTTATTAGTAGTATCATGATATCGATATTATTTTATCATTAGTACCATGATATCAATATTATTTTATTAGCAGTATGATGGTATCAATGTTATTTTATCATTAGCATCATGGTATCAGTATTATTTTATCATTAGCGTCACGATATCAATATTATGCTATTATTCGTATCATGGCATCAATATTATTTTATCATTAGTTTCATAACATCAATACGATTTTATTCATAGTACGACTAATTCTGATGCTAAAAACAAGTCGCACGGTCCCCCCCAACACACCAATTTAACCCTTTGCCGTACAGATCGCAAACCAGCGGCGCCCTTAGGAAAAGTCTCGTTAAGCGCGCGGCTTTTCTGCTTTTAATTAGAGCGGCTTCCGCCCACTGCAGATGGCAGAACGGGCGCCGCCGATTGCACACGGCACGGCAAGCTAGGAACGGTTCTGCTCGCAGGGTCTTGATTCATCCAAATTTGAAAATAAAGAATACGCAAACCAAGTGTCACGGCATCCTTAAAATAGTCAAAATTAAGGGGGGGGGGAAATAAAAAAAAAAAATTAGAAGTATTTTAAAAAAAGGAAAAATAAGAAGGAAAAATAAATATTTCACATATTAAGTTGAAGCTGAGACTATTTAAAAGCTTGCACCAATTTATCCAGGGCGCTGCACCCATTGAAGGGAACAGGAGCAGTCATGCATGCCAAGTTCCAAACACAGTTTCCAGTTTAACAGCCGATAATTGCGCTTTGGGTCGACGGGGCGAATAAAGCGGGGCTGTTGACAGTGATTAAGGTAACATTTTGTTGTCTTTACAAAGGTTCAAGATCGCTTGGGGATTCAGGCCCTGACTCAAAATGTTGAGCGTCTTTTTCAACAATCCCGCCGCTCAAATTCGAGAGAATTGCATTTCCAAAACCCCACACGGGTTACGGAGGTCACCGTATTCCTTTTTCTTCTCTGTAAACTTTTTAACTTGATGTTCTACATTTTTAATAAGTCAGACAACATGTGTTTAGATGTTACCAAGTACGTAACAGGTTCTCAGCCTCAGCTTGAATAGAAAGATTTAGTCGTGTGCAGCATCTGGTGCCCCAAATCTTTTTTCTCTCATTTATAACACACAAGACAAGAATGTGTTTGATTTTTATATCTACAAAGGCCAATTTGATTACAGAAGTGTTATTCTGCTAGATTTTTTTTAATTCTGTGACTTGATCCTATGTTCCATATCCCTAACATCGTTATTTCTGTGCATAAAGCTCAAGAGATTTCTTTTTGAGATTGGAGATTTTTTGTCCTATGTATATTCTGTTGATCTTAACCACCCTGTTTCTCCAAAAATAAGACCTACCCCCAAAATAAGCCCTAGCATGATTTTTCAGGATTTTTGAGGATGCTCAGAATAGAAGACCTGCTCCAAAAATAAGCCCTAGTTACAGTTAATAAAACAGGTCAATTTAAAGAGTGTCCAGGCAGCTATACATGTAAAAAAAAAAGGTATCTTTTGAAGCAAAAATTAATGTAAGACTGTCTTATTTGGAAGGAAACATGGTATATCCAACATGATGTATCTCCTTGTGAGCTGTGGTTAGCAGAAGAGGATGTTAAAATGTTGAGGGAATGACAATGAGAGAGGAACAGAAGGTGAAAAATCATATTTCCTTCCAAATATCCTACTCAAATTCATTTTCTGCCTTCTTTTCATAGGCCATTGGGGTTGCCTTAACACTTTAGCAGATAAAAGTAATTGTCTTATCTTATTCAAGAGGCCAAGTGGAACTTATGGAGCATATGAGAACCATGGAAAGAGCTCTGGAAAGTTGTGAACCTGATTTCCACGATAATGGAGACCCAAAATACCTTGCAACAGCCCAGAACAAAAAACAGTGACTTTGGAAGAAATATATCTAGAAGAAGAAGAAGAAGAAGTATTTAGAAGAAGTATTTAGAAGAAGAAAGAAGAAGGAAGAAGAATAAAGAAGAAAGAAGAAGAAAGAAGAAGAAAAGAAGAAGAAAAGAAGAAGAAGAAAAGAAGAAGAAGAAGAAGAAAGAAGAAAGAAGAAAGAAAAGAAAGAAGAAGAAGGAAGAAGGAAGAAGGAAGAAGGAAGAAAAGAAAGAAAGAAAAGAAAGAAGAAAGAAAAGAAGAAGAAGAAGAAGGAAAAGAAAGAAGAAGGAAGAAGGAGAGGAAGAAGGAGAGGAAGAAGGAAGGAGGGAA
>VWYH01002497.1:120521-134406 GCA_013399365.1 Pampusana beccarii | reverse complement strand
CTTAAATATGAGAAGAAACTTCTTCATGGTGAGGGTGCCAGAGCCTGGCCCAGGCTGCCCAGGGAGGTTGTGGAGTCTCCTTCTGTGCAGCCATTCAAACCCGCCTGGACCCCTTCTGTGTAACCTCAGCTGGGTGTTCCTGCTCCGGGGGGATTGCACTGGGTGAGCTTTCCAGGTCCCTTCCAACCCCTGACATTCCAGGATTCTGTGACCCTGTATGACAAGTCCCACACCCAGGAGCTGGCCATCCAGGGGATGACAAGCCCTACACTTGAAGGAAGACGGACACGACCATCAAAACACGCACGGCGCTTGCAGAAGACCGTCACACGTGAAGGACACTTGAACACAGCGGCAAATCCAAGCTTTCAGGCGGCACTTCACGGAGGAACCAGCAGCAGCAGAGCCCTGGCAGCCGGAAGGAGCCCAAATCACCGGGACAGATGTCGGATGCGAACGCCAGCAACCTGCTGGTAGAACAACTGAAGAACAAGCACAGTGGGCCCAGACGGCTGGCGGGGAAGAGGTGACAGATACGACAGGTCCCCCAAGCGCTGGCCCAGCCCCTGTTCTTATCCCAGCGGATTTCCTGAGCCAAGTGTCGTTCCTGCCATCCATCCGCCTCCATGTTCCTCACCCCGGCTCCTCCTCAAGCAGCTTTGTGCAGCCTTCCCCAGCAAGTTCCAAACATCAGGAGTTTTAAATCTGAATTAAAGGTGTTGACCGCAGCGTACAACAATTTCTTGTCTGTATTTAAGGGTCTTTTCTTGGTCTGCATCCCAGGAAACACACGACAACCGCCAAGTGCCGTCAGAAGCGCCAGGGGCACATTTAACCTCTTCTTCACACCCAATCTCGGCTTAGTAAAGCCCAACATTCTGGCAGGCGCGCTCTCCTCCAAAGGGAACGCTGCCGGCCTTTCTACACACACGCAAACAGAAGAAATTTATTCATTTCCATCTCTTTCTGCACCGTGCACAGAGTTTAACTCTGGAAATCCACCCTTTTCCTTGTCTCCAGCTCTGGCGGTTGGTAACGAAATGGCTTTGGAAAGAGAAGAAATTAAGGTACAATTGTCTATGACCGAGAACACTGAAGCATAAAGCTCAGCTGAAACCACCAGTATTTACTCAGGCAAGAACCAAGCCGGACATCTCAGAACATCTGATTTTCCGGCTGAGGTTTTAAAAGGACTGAAAGAGTCAGGTGTCTTAATTCCCACCAAAAGCGAGTGAGATTTTTAAGCCTTTTAACCTTTTTATATCAATCCATTCTAAACCTATTACAGAACCAAAATAATAATTTAAAAGTAAATATATTTTCTAAATGATGTAAGAAGGGCACCCCGTTCCTTCTAGCTAAGCAGTTGGTATCATCCCCCAAAAATAATTACGAACAATTAGTACACACCGCAAGTCAAGAAAAAGTCCGATTCAATGCAAACGTTACGGAGATGGCAGCACTGGTGCAAAGGAGGCCAAGTGCGTTTGAAAATACATCATAAAAACTTATGTATGCCCAGGAAGGAAGAAGCAATGCTTTATGTGAAAGAAATATATAAGTGTCTTCTTTTTTTGTTTAGGAATGCCACATTCCAGATGCTAAAAAACATATTAGTAATTAAAAAAAAAAAAGGAGATATAAGGAAATGTGGTGATAAAGACACTGAAAAAGGCTGGTCTGCAGGGGAAGCCTTTACAGCAAAACATCTATTAGCTTATTTACTTTTTTATTAATAAACCAGAGAAGCTGAATTTCAAACCTTTAGAGCCAGACCTTCAATCAATACAAACCAGCAACACCAACTCACAACCACGGGAAGGCTGGAGCGGGTTCCCCGCAGCGGGACGGGGTTTGTTTTCTCCGGCTCCTGTTTCCAAACAGCACAAGATTCACGTCCAAATGGCACCGCGGGGTCAGCGTGTTTAACTCCCACCGGGTAGTAAACCACGAGTAGAGTCCCCTCGGGTTCTGGCTTCCATGAAGTGACGAAGCCACCGTCCTCGCTCCGGGATGGGCGACAGGTTCTTCACCTTCCACACAACGCGTGATAAGTTTCGCTCATCTGATGCTCTTTGTGGTAGCGACCGCAATGCTTAACCACCAGTTTCCAGACAAACAATTTAACAGCGTAACCACGGCACGGCGGTGATGAAGACGCCCCGCTGGGATACGTCGCGACAAAGCTTTCAACCGGAAGCGCAGCTAAAGAAATCTGAAATCTCTGCAGACTCCTGTGGCGGATGCACTCGACCCCCCAGAGCCAAACCAGAGGAGTTTGGTCCAGAGGAGGGAAAGGCCTGAGCCTCAACCAGGCCAAAAACTCCTTCCCGAGACCCACAAGTGACCAGAATGGCAACTGAACGCCGGTAACTTGTGGGCACAAGGAGTTTTGTGCAGACTTTTCCTACTGTGTGCAATTTGACTACGAGTCAACCACTCCATTCTACAAATACGCCGGCCTGGATGAGCCCACTTTGAGCTCTCCCTGCTAAATAAGTGAGCTGTATGGCGATGATTTTACTACTCACAGGTCAGTGGATGAGCCCAATACGAGTTCAATATTGATCATTTAGCTTAAGTAGACGCACACCAAACGTAACGGATTATTTAGAGATATAAGGTTGTATGATTTTTAATATACTCTTCGACTCACATTACTTGGTAGACTAGATACGGTAAAGTTTTAAGCTCGTATTTACCAAAAGCAGCTGCAGACTAGACGAAAGGCCTGCAAGGTAAGGCCCAGCTTACATTTTGCTGGGAAAAATGGAACTGACTGGGAAAACAAGGATCCAAGGCTAACGCGGAGACATCGCAGACATTGCAGAGCGGGGCCTGTTTTGCACTTCGCTGAGAAGAAAGGATTTATCCAGACAAAACGGCACCTTCAAGGACATGGACCAAAACCAACGTGAACAAATGAACAAAACAGAGGCCCCCGTGGAGTCAGAAAAAAGGGGCAATGGGGAGCAAAGCACCTGGGGTTGAAATATTGCTGTTGGCCCGGATTTTGGTGTGAATGGTCTGTAAAGATATAAAAGTTTGTGGTTTTGTATGCTCGGGCGGACCTCTGCGCAGGCACCCAGCTCGAGCCAGCCCTTCGGCTATTCTACTCCATTAAGTCTTTATTTTTCTAAGAATTTTGTCTCCTGAGAATCTGCTCTGCATACGGTTATCGGCCTTCGCCTGCAAGTTTGCTGCTGGAGTTCTAAAATACAGACTGTGGACGGTTATCAGGGAGGGAAGACACCTGAAGATTTGCTTTGTGAATGGGTATCAGGCTCCTGGAGAGAAGATCAGCAGCATTCAGCTCGGCGTATTTTCCCCATGCAGTAAATAACAGAGTCAACCCGCCACCGAACTCTTTTAAGTCGCGTTTCTCTCTAAGAAATCTCTGCAGCGAGCAGAACCCTGCATTACAACTCTACTCCAACCAGCCTTTCAGCTCGGGAAGCTCCTCGGACACGTTCTGGAGTGGAAGGGACAGCGAAGTTTCTATCTTGATGATAAATTCACATAGAAATACTCACAGGAGAGCCGGAGTGCAGCAGAAACCTGCTCCGGAATGAGGTTGCACTTGGAGCACACACAGGATGCAGGAATATAAATCTCTACCAGGAGTTTTCGCTTGGCTCTTGTCATTCCCATAAATACCGGGTAAGGAAGTCACACAATCGTATACCAGTTAAATGCTGTTTACTGTGATCACAATGACTTGAATTAGGTTTCCAGTGCTAACATTTACACCTCAAACATAAAACAGGTTAGTGCAGCTGAGCAAAAGAGAATGGGGAAGAATTCCCAATCAATAATAGGTGAGAAATCACCCTTCCCTCCCTTTAACCCAGAAAGGAGGAAAAAAAGCATTTTCAGCCCCTAGAACAGTAAATAAAACTTATTTTTACTCACTTGTCTAAAGAACCCACAGATATTCAACACAGCTAATTTGAAAAAGAGAGTAGTGTTTGCCCTAAATCAGGAGAATATGTCCAAAACTAGAATTTACAGCACAGGATATTTTGAAGGCTGCTAAAAAAGGCCTCTCAGCATCTCTCAGTAATACCTTGTGCTTCTGTAAATGTGTGAAAATCAACTGCTTGCTTGTCAATTAATAAAGCTCATGTCCTACTATGAATAAATCGAAGTTAGAATAATATACTCCCAGCGTGACTACAAACCTAATTTCCCTATTTAGTAGGAAGGACAAAGTGTCTTACACTAGAAAAAGTCTTTAAGTAGCACTTCTAACATAGGGGCAGGGTGTGCGTATTTCTAAAGCGCTTTAAAATATGTCAAATGCTATTTATACGTCAAGTATTATAACTCCTGATGAGAGGTTTACGTGGGGACCTTAAATGAAGTGAGGGACAAAACTACGAAGCTCTGATGCAAAATAATTTAACGCTTCCATGAAAGAAAACTCTACGCCCTCACAACTCCAAAATGTGTATTTTGCACAAGTAAAAAAGGCATTCTAAAGAGCAAGGCTATTTTTTTGTGTGTTATAATTAGTCCGATCACCTTCTTTATGCTGCTTAGATTTGCAGGTCTGTAGTTTTGAGTTCTTGGTACTTCTTTATGTTCTCAGAAGGGAGGCACGTATTAATTATCAATACATCTTGTCGCCTGGTACAGTGCACATAGGCATGTAGCAAAGGAAGACAATAAAGATGGTAAGCAGTACCAATTTTCTAGCTCTTTTAACACATAAGGAATGATTTTATACATTTGCACACATACCTAATTGACGTTAGAAATTGGTGCTCTCCGCTCTGCTTCTGTACATCAAAAAGCTCCATCGCCAATGTATTACTGCATAGATGTAGAAAAAAGATTTGGAAATATATGTATGCAGCAGATTTTATTACACCAAAAACGGTTTTGAGTCCTGCTGGTGTTCAAAGGCTCTTTCCACTCAACATGAAAGAACTTTGTGGCCAAGCTGCTACCCCCATCCTGTATTCTCATAAGAATCTATTTTAAAAGGAAACCCAGTAGATTTTAAAAGTTTCCTGTGTAATACATGGGTGTTCTCCTTTACAGACAGCAGTAGATAGATTCAAACAGCCCCACCACATGCCCAACTCCCATTAAATCTTCAAGTTATCTGCTTGGTTCAGGTGGATGAAGACCTTTCGTTCAGAGATCGGGTCAAAACGAGGCAGGTTTGAGAAAAAGGAGGAGACTTGGAGGACAGAGATGAAGCTGAATGGGTGGAATTGTGGCTAAAGTGGGTCTTTCAGTGACTGCGGTTTGACTGACAAACCTTTTGATTAAAGACAGCCACCGAACTCTTTTAGAAGTGTTTGGAAACCAGGAACGTGTCTGAAGACCAGGAACGCTGCAGTGGATGAGGAGAGATGCTCATAAACAAGGCTCTAACAGCCCGTTCCCTGGTGCTGCAATAGCATTGTGGCGCCAGAATAAACTTTAAACACCAAAAAGTTGTGTCGGTCTGCAAGACGCTGCGGCTGCCAAGAGTGCGGAACGGATCTGGATTAAAACCTACACTAAAGCAATAATTCGTTTTAAGTTGGAGGACAGGCTGAGAGTTGGGGTGTTCAGCCTGGAGGAGAGAAGGCTCCGGGGAGACCTTATTGCGGCCTTTCTGTGCTTAAAAGGGGCCTGTAAGAAAGCTGAGCTGGTGAAGATGTCCCTGCTCACGGCAGGGGTGGCACTGGGTGACATTTAAAGGTCCCTTCCAACCCAAATTATTCTGTGATTCTGTGATTAGTTTGCCAAACACCCACACGACCTCTGCCAGCACAACTAAGGCGGCAGCACAAGAAAACAAACAGTGAGAAAGACGCTGGCGCTGCTGCCAAAGAAATTCTGTTTAATTAGGATATCATTTGAGTTCCAGGCCTTTACACTCAAGGCTTTTCCCATTCCTCCACCACAAACTGGATGGCTAAACATTCAGGTTTCCTGTATTACCGGGAAAAATACAGCAACGATCCATAGAGCAGAAATACCCAGCAAAACTCAGGAGCCTATGCAGTCAAAGCTGGAAGGAAGGGAAATTCCGCAAGAACGGCCAAACCAGAATGAAATACAGACACTGCAGGAGGGACTAGGACATGCAAACTGAAACGGTTCGGGAAAATAAAAACTGGATACAAATCAGAAGGGACAGGCAAAGAGGACAAAAGCAAGCAACAAATACTAATGCAGTAATGCAGTTAATAAACTGCTTTAGTGACATCTTAGCTGCTTCTACCTCCACAAATAAGGCCAAGCTACCAGCCAGATGTTTTAATGCTCTCTCTATCCAATTTATGTTTTAGTACATCAGTCTCACAGAACTGGAAAAAAAACCAAACTGGGTAAGAATCAAGGTACGATGCATGTCTGGCAATAACCTGATTCCAGATTTCTGGTCGTTATTTCCACATAAATAACGTCATCTTTATTTCTCACAACCACTACTCAAGAATCAAAGATAAATTGTGCGGGTGTGCCGGTTTTGTCTGGGGTAGAGTTTATTTTCTTCACAGCAGCTACTCTGGAGCTCTGTTTTATATTTGTGCTGAAAACAGTGTTGGTAATCAGGGATGTTTTGGTCCAGGGCTCACGCAGAGCCAAGGCCTTTCCTGCCCCTCACAGCACCCGCCAGTGGGCTGGGGGTGCACTGGGAAGGGACAGAGCGGGGAGAGCTGGCCCCAGCTGACCAAAGGGACATTCCACACCACACGGTGTCACACTCAGTGTGTAAAGCTGGGGAAAGAAGGAGGAAGCAGGGGGACATTACGCTGGTTGTCTCCACTCATGATGGAGCCGGCTTTCCCAGGGATGGCCCAACCCGCCTGCTGATGGGAAGCAGTGAATGCTTCAGGAAAGCCTTTGACCCCGTATCCCACAGCATCTCCTGGAGAAGCTGCAGCTCATGGCCTGGATGGGTGTTCTCTGCCATGGATACAGAACTGGCTGAAGGGCCGGGCCCAAAGAGTTGGGGTGAACAGAGCCAAATCAGTTGTTGGCCGGTCACGAGTGGTGTCCCCAGGGCTCAGGATTGGGGACAGTTCTGTTTAATCTCTTTATCAATGATCTGGATGAAAGGATCGAGTGCACCCTCAGTAAGTTTGCAGATGACACCAAGCTGGGTGGCAGTGTTGATCTGCTGGAGGGTAGGAAGGACAAACAGAGGGATCTGGACCGGCTGGATCGTTGGGCTGAGGCCAATTGTCTGAGGTTCAACAAGGCCAAGTGCCGGGTCCTGCACTTGGGTCACACCAACCCCAGGCAGCGCTACAGGCTGGGGAAGAGTGGCTGGAAAGTGCCTGGGGGAAAAGGACCTGGGGGTGTTGGTGACAGCGGCTGAACATGAGCCAGTGTGTGCCCAGGTGGGCAAGAGGCCACCAGCATCCTGGCTTGTGTCAGGAACAGTGTGGCCAGCAGGCCCAGGGCAGTGACCGTCCCCCTGTGCTGGGCCTGGGGAGGCCAAACCTCAAATCCTGGGGTCAGTTTTGGGCCCCTCACGCCAAGAAAGGCCTTGAGGTGCTGGAGCGAGTTGAGAGAAGGGAACGGAGCTGGGGAAGGGGCTGGAGCACAAGTGTGATGGGAGCGGCTGAGGGAGCTGGGGGGTTCAGCTGGAGAACAGGAGCTGAGGGGAGACCTTCTGATCTCTGAACTGCCTGAAAGGAGCTTGGAGCATGGAGGGGGTTGGGCTCTTCTCCCAAGGAACAAGGGACAGGATGAGAGGAAATGGCCTCAAGTTGCACCAGGGGAGGTTGAGATTGGATATTGGGAAAAAATTCTTCATGGAAAGGGCTGTTGGGCATTGGAACAGGCTGCCCAGGGCAGTGGTGGAGTCACCATCCCTGGAGGGGTTTAAAAACCATTTAGACGAGGTTCTTAGGGACATGGTTTTGTGACAGAGTCAAGTTATGGCTGGACTCAATGACCTTAAGGGCCTCTTCCAACCAAAATGATTCTATTATTCTATAAATAAATTCCCGGTTCGCTTTGCTTGTGCACGCAGCTTTTGCTTTACCTATTAAACTGTCTATCTCAACCACAAGTTTTCTCACTTTCAACTTTCCAATTCTCTCCCCGATCCCACCGGTGGGGAGTGAGCGAGCGGCTGCGTGGTGCTGAGCTCTTGGCTGGGCTTAAACCGTAACGGGGGCCAGAAGTTTAAAACAAAGCGCAACGCATGCAAGCTGGGCACCCCTGGGATGGGAACGCAGAGTACAACTGTATTTCACCCCAAGCCGTCTCGAAGGGCTCACACAAGGTTTCCCAATCTCTGTTTACTAAAAAACCCAACCCTCCCCTGCCCCCTCAGCCTGCTCAGCGCAGCGCATTCATTTCTCTGTTAAATGGGGTTGACACAATCCTGCTTCAACCGCAGCTTCTGCGAAGGGGAAGGTGACGTACTTGGAAGCATGGCCGTGTTTACTTTCAGGGCGCACTGGAAACCAAAAAAATTCCATCTTGGCAACCCCCATCTACCCACCTACCACACCTGGGGCTGGAACAGGGCACAGCACGTCCCGGGTCCAAATCCCTCCTTGTGAACATGCCCGTAGACAACACATCCCAGTCAAGACATACCAAGATAAATAGGGAAGATAAACACCCTTTCTTTCTCTGGCAATACACATTTTGCGGTAGCAGACTTGTTTGAGCATTCCTAGAAGTCTATTCTTTTTTTTTTTTTCTTTTGGAAATGCAGCGTGTTTTTAGTATAATACCAAGAAGAAGGGTAGAGCATTCCAGCTCTTTGAAATCCAAGAAAGCATTTTCAGGAATTGAAAAGCGGCCCCGTTGCAGAATACAGACTCATCCCTCAGAGGAAACACTTGTCTCTGAGGGACTAAACCCGTCCAGAAAAAACAGAGGTCGGCAGCCAGTTCTCCTCAAAGCCAGGACTGTGTACAGTTGTCTTGGTTAAAGATATTTCAAGTCAAACAGTAAGAAAATGGTACCTTTAGTCTGGCCGCTTAAGAGACTCCTACAGAAAGTTGCGTTCTGTTTGAGCTTAACAACATGAGGTCTTTAAGGAAAAGGGTTTCCCCTCATGATCAAGGTTTTGTGTATAATGTACACACCTAAACCAATGTTTCCACTCTTAGGAAGGCACAGAAGATCTCATTTTTTAATTGTGTTTTTTTAGGGAAAAGGCGCTTTCCTCACCTCTGACTGTCCAACACATCCTTCCCATTGACAAAGGCAAACTTGGCGTTGTCAGAAACAGAAGAAATCACAAACCAGAGAATTCCACCCTCGCTTTCCCTTCCTATTCGTACATTCCAGGAAGTGCCAGCAGAAATACCTTTAATTGGCTCTTCTGGAGACCTCAGACCAAGTCTGAGTTCCTCTGAATCCTGGAAAGGTTCCTGGGCTGCCATCCCAGACATTCTGCCAAGCAGGGAGTAGCCTTGAAAAACCCTTATTTTTTCCTTTTAATTGCAGACCTGTCTCCCAAGCATCCATCTCTGAATACTCCTCCTTGGAAACGAGCCAGAGGCCAAACCCAGCACCAGTATCTTTCCCAGTATGAAATTCAGAAGAAATGGAAGCTCTGTTGCAGCGTCTCCTCCACAAAAGGTTGGGGGGGGTGGGAAGTGTAAAACCAAGGCACAAAACCCTTAAAGTCTATTTTAATCCTAAATGATTCGGCTTGGTCAAACAGCAGTCATTCCAATGGAATGCAGGCTTGTACTTCACAACGGTTTACTGTTTCTAAAATAAATGTCAGGACATGGTAAGACATCAGCGCTAGATTTTTACTATGGAGTACCTGCACATTCGACAGTCACTGTCCCAGTTTAACAAAATAAAAATAATTTAAAAAGAACCACATTTGTTAAAAGAAGGGAGTTTAACAGTGACTCATCACATTATTCTTCATCAGGAAAGCAGAACAATGCAAAAATCTCATTACTTTTAGAAACCACCATCCAATTAAATGTGCATTTAACAAACCTAAAACCTAAGGCAAGCCTCAAGTAACTACTACTTGCCTGTTCTTTTGATGCCCTTTTTATAAAAAATGACACATTTTTGCTTAGAACAAGGATACGTAACTCTGCAAATCGAACTCGGCACTGAATTCCTTACAGAAACTCTTTAAGTTTTGTATCTTTAAAGCCCAAAACCACAGGTATTTCTAAGCTGCAGAAACAGAGATGTAACCCCTGCTTTTGTTTGCCAAGTTTCTACAGACTTCTTTGGAAAGACAACCTCTATTTCAAGCCCCATGTAAAGAACTCTGGACATTTATCCACCATAGAGTCCTGCAGGGTTCAAAACCTACTGAGAAACAGTTCTATATCCCCTGTACAAAGTAATACACTTTATGAAACAAATTAATCACATCGGATATATGAAACCGCTCTACTCAACCCAGGGAGCAAAGACATTTCAAGTGGGCCCCATAAAAACCCATTTGATGTAAAATAAACGTATGTTATTGATGATAATGATTCCTGTTGTACCCCTCATCTATCCGCTCATCAAATTATCCCTAAACACAGATATGAGCTTATTAAAATGACAAGAGACAGATTTTCTGATCACCATCCATTAATATCGTTGAATTTCATAGGTCTATGATCACAGTCTCAAGATCTACTCTGCAGAATGTTGTTGAAAGGAAGAGAAAACATCCAAAAATATTTAGTATTTTTTACTTTGTTTTCTCTTGTACAAATGAAATTTAGCAGTGGGCAGGAAGAGCCAACAGGTCTCCTTCACTTTGATAATTCCCTCTTCTCAACAGATTGGAATTTTCTAGTGGAATGTGAAGCGTAGTGCAGAGGATACAGACGGCGGAAGGAAGGAGCAGACGGGAAGCTGCTCCTACAGTAAGAACCCAGAAGAAAACAACCCCACACGCCACCTCGGACCGCGCGGGACTCTGCTCTGAGAGGATCGCTAAAGAAAGACGCAAACCATGAAGTTTTAAAACCATTTGAGACGTTAAATTGAGCTTCATTTCAGTTTAAATAGCGCAACAACGCAAAAACGGAAAGAATTAAGCGTAGCGAATAGCAAGTAAAGGTGTCAGCCTTTAGCAGAGTGCACGCTTTAGAATTGACAGTTTTCACACATACATACATTTCCACACGCCTCTAAGCTTACAGATACTTACAGTTATTGTTAAAATAACCCAACTTTTGTGGTTTGGTTTAGTGGGTTTTTTTGCATAGAGTAACTGAAGGACCACACCGCACAAATACAAGCAGCAGGCAACTACCAGGGTGGCACAGGGGACAGACAAATGGACACACTGGGGCAGAAATGACTCTTCAGCTCCATCTCCCCACACTGGGGGGAGAACCAGTTTCCAAACAAGACTATTTGTCTTTTAAGTCATGTATAAAACACATTTAAACATTTTAAGCACGTAAATACATAAATCTTACTTTTAAACATGATACAATTTATTATTATTTTTTTAAAATATGAGAAATGTCGTTTAATGTCACCTTCATCTCAGGTCTCACAGGCTTTTGGGGAATACAAAGTGGTAAAAGTCAACTGATGGGCATCGGTAGCGGTGTCCAGACTGATCATCACTCTTCTAAATTTCAGGTTTGTATTCAACAAAAATGAGAATTCTCATTTTTTTAAGATAATAAATAACCACACATGAGGCTTTTTTGTTCTCAGTGAAAGCTGGTACCACTTAACGCTTTCTCTGAGCTTACAATATACAACTGAAACAAAGAAATAAACTTAACAGCAGGGTCAATGATACTGTTAAGTGTCATTCTTTATTTTATCAGTGCTAGGGATCATCCTCCGTATGTGCTCCCAAATAATGGATGCTCCTGTGTTGCTTATATTCACATAATTATTACATATTAATTACAATTTTTGAAAAATTTGACAGACATCTATACTAAGAAATAACTGATGAAGTTAGTTATAATTGTTTAATTAATGTATTGTAATACATCTATTAATTATTAGTTAAATATAAACTAAGCACTCTGCTTCTAAACAATGTATTACTTAGTCTTCTGTCTCCTTTTCATGCAGAAGGATCTAAAACTTGAAAAATATCCCCTCGTTTTGCAGGTGGTCAGAAGCATTTATCATGTAAATTGGTTAATGACGGGTACATCTTTTGTAGCTTAATCACAGTATACACAAATTTGGCAGCTTCTCTTCACAACAGCTAAAGATTCTTTTAAAATAAACCATAAAACTTCCCTGTGTGTTTGCTCCCAGACTTCTACCTCCCGTTTTTTCGAGCACAAAGTTAATATTTAACCCAAAGATCGCATGAGAATGTGAAAACCAGACTTACTCGGACATCGGTAGCATCTCCGTGGCGGATAATGCTGGCCCACGTTGTGGGTTCGCTGCTGTTTTCAAAGTAGTGAAAAACCTTTAAGACTCGTTCCATGGCCCCCGGGGAACGCTCCATCCCAGTGCTGAGGTGGGTCTTGGCGCTTGAACTCGGTGTGTGATTCAAGTTGGGATCAAGGTAAGCTGCTGCCATGGTTTTGCTGGATGCTAGGTATCTGTCATATTCTGGAAAACGGAAAGAAAAAAAATAGATTAATTTTAATTGTACATGAATCTTTCACTGGTTCATACAAAGCATTTGCTGGAAATCCATGAAGATGCATTTTTAAGGGACATTTATTTGCCTTTTTTGGAGTCCTCTCTTAAAATAGTTATGTATCTCCGAACATAAAAAACCCACTACCAGAGAAGCTGCAAGCCCCTTCAGCAAGTGATCCACATTTCGACACCACAATCATTAACAAAAGCGCTATTTTTGGCAAGAATTCTTCCTTTAGTTTCTCAATGAACGAACACAGAGGGCTGCCAAAGCCTTCAGGACAGAACAGTACCTTCCCCAGCCCTCAAATCCCCCAAATCTGGTTCTGCAAAGAGATCTCTAAAGATCAACCAGGGAAACTCTGACAGCCCAGTCAGCGAACTGGAGACTTTCCAGCAACACCACACTCTCCTTTTTAATGTGACTTTGTCACATCACTTGTTTTGTGTTATTTTGGGAGCCAGTGAGACCCCAAACCACCCTGAGCTAACTTAATTCTTCACTGAGGAACCACTAAGAACATCACTGTCCCTCCTCTTATCAAACACTACATAAGGTGCTAAATTTTATCATCGACCAGCCCAGTTTCCAAATTATTTCCAAGTCTGGTGGCAAAAGGCATGGATCACGCTATGAATGTGCATCTCAAAGAAAAAATGAAACTAAACAAATTGCCTCTTGGCGGCTGCTGCAAATTACTCAGCACAAGCAGATGGTGTCTGAGAAATCCATGCAGTACAAGAGAAAAAGAGCAAATCCTAAATAGCTCTGCCCAAGCATCACTGCAGGCTGAGGCTGGAGAGAGTGAAGATCTGCAGGGCTTTGCTCTGGGGCTTGGAGATCCCTGTCCCTCCTCCTCACAGCCAGTGGGGACGCAGTTCGGGAGGCCTTAAAAATAAAAGAAACTTGATCTTTTTGGCACAGAGCTCTGGACGTCTTTCTGGTAGCAAAGCTGGCCTGCGAAAGAGGGCTTGAGGGGAGTGAAACTGCTTTAGATCGACGCCTGAGCCTTGGTTTACTTCAGTAGGAAGCAGAAGGGAGACCCACGCTTCCAACTGAGCCTGGAATGCCTGGTTGCTCCTCAACCGGGCTTCGGCCTCCAACCCGCCACAGTGCCCTGCTGACCTCCCTGGCGGGTCAGGAAACCATCAGGGGAAAAAATAAGTGATTGGGCTTTTAGGGTTGGCTTAGTTTTACAGCACAGCTGCCTGAAATTGCCATAGACATTAGACAGGGAGAAGGAGGGAAGAGAAGGAGGGAAGAGAAGGAGGGAAGAGAAGGAGGGAAGGGAAGGAGGGAAGGGAAGGAGGGAAGGGAAGGAGGGAAGGGGGAGAAGGAGGGAAGGGGGAGAAGGAGGGA
>VWYH01002497.1:84347-114109 GCA_013399365.1 Pampusana beccarii | reverse complement strand
GCACAAGTCCAAGCCTCTACATATAAATGTAACCACTCCTACACTGGTACAGTCCTAAAATTATATTTGGCCCTTTGAAGGCAATCATGAGGCTGATGTGGCCCCCGGTGAAAAGGAGTTTGACACCCCTGCTCTATACAACGATGACTAGTAAGTCTCAGTACCCTGGTGAAGAGAAACTAGAAGTAGACAAAATCTATATCTAGATCTAGATCTAGATATATATCTCTCTTACGGTTTCTATCAAAACAGAAAACTAACACACTTGATATAACCTTAAACAGGCAATTTGAAACTCTTAATCCACTCAAAACAGTGCATCAGGGCCCCTGCCAGATTTCTGCAGTCACTACCAATGGTTCTCTATTGCTTTGTGGAAGAGTAAGGTGTATGGATTCTCCACCAAATTCGAGCGATTTTCTTAAATTTGAGTTCAAAATGGGTTGTAAAGCAGCAGAGACAACTTGCAACATCACAGAGGCATTTGACCCAGGAGCTGCTACCGAACGTACAGTGCGGTGACGGTTCAAGTTTTGGAAAGGAGACGAGAGCCTTGAAGATGAAGAGTGCAGTGGCCACCATGGGAAGGTGACAATGACCAGTTGAGAGCAATCATTGAAGCTGACCCTCTTACAACTACAGGAGAAGTAGCCCAAGAATTCAACGTTGACCATTCTAAGATCATTTGGCATTTGAAGCAAATTGGAAAGGTGCAAAAGCTTGAGAAGTGGGTTCCTCAGGAGCCGACCAAAAATAAAAAATAACATCGTTTAAAGTATCATCTTATCTTACTCTACACAATAACAACGAGCCATTTCTCGATCAGATTGTGATGTGCGACAAAAAGTGGACTTTATGCGACAACCAACGAGGACCAGCTCAGTGGATGGACTGAGAAGAACCTCCAAAGCACTTCCCAAGGCCAAACTTGCATCAACAAAAGGTCACGGTCACTGTTTGGTGTTCTGCTGCTGCTCTGATCCGCTACAGCTTTCTGAATCGCGGCAAAATCATTCCATCTGAGAAGGATGCTCAGCAAATCCATGAGATGCACCAACAACTGCAACGCACTGGTCAAGAGAAAGGGCCGCAATTCTTCTCCACAACAACACCCAACCGCGCGTTGCACAACCAACGCTGCAAAAGTGGAACAAATCGGGCTACGAAGTCTCGCCTTGTCCACCACATTCGCCCGACCTCTCGCCAACTGGCCACCACTTCATCAAGCATCTCGACGGCTTTTTGCAGTGAAAACGCTCCCTCAACCAGCAGGATACAGAAAATGCTTTCCAAGAGTTCATCGAATCCCGAAGCACTGATTTTTAGGCTATAGGAATGAGCAAACTTCTTTCTCGTCGGCAAAAATGTGTTGGTTGCGATGGCTCCTATTTTGAGTAATAAAGATGTGTTTGAGCCCAGTTATAATGACTTAAAATTCACCCTCCAGAACCGCAATTACTTTTGCACCAACCTAAGAGTTCCCATCCCCAATTTCTTCCCACAAAACTTCCGTCCTGGGCATTGCACAAGCATCTACTGCGAGGGGCATTCGGTCTTTATTCTTTTTAATTCTGATGAAGTTCATGCTACTGATTCTTGTGGGAAGTCTTTGAGTAGAATCATCAATACTGAAAAGCTCTGAAGACCAAAATCATCCCAGAACACATCCTTGGTCCCCACTGAAGGCGTTTTACAGGCTTTTGCCTCCAAACTGCTAACACCAGGCTACTGAATCTTCCTTGAGTTTATATTAAGCGAAGAAGCATTTTTAACACACCAGAGGTTCTGAGGGTCAATGTTTGCATTGCACTGAGAAATAAAGAATTCAGAACTCCGAGGGAAAGCTGTCACTTGGCTATCTGGATAAGAATATAAAGAGGGTTCAGAATGGGGTTTCTTTAACAAGCAATAAATGAGGACAGAAGACAGACAAATAAAAAATTATTTATAGAATATACACTTTTTTTTTCCTAGAACTATCTCCAATATACATGTTGGATCAGTCAGAGCTTTAGCTTTATAAGAGATAGAAACCATCAAAAAGGTTGAGCTGATCTGTAAGAGCTGCAATTAGACCATTCCATTTCAAACTGAGTCGCTATTTCTTGAAGTTTTTAAATAAGGGGGGAAAATAAAGAAAAAAAATCATTCTTAAACTAGGTATTAACCAGCTGAAATACGCTGAGTTCAGGGCTTCTTCAACAAAGCTCTTTGAAAGAGAAACTTAACACTTTAAAGGATAAGATTCGGTCTGAGGTAGAAAAAAATTAATCGGAACCCAGAAGAACCGGGTTCAGTCCCCTATAGCCAGATGTGTTTTGTTATATTTAAGCCTTATCGGTTCTGTCACTCCAAATTGTGGAAGAAATCGTGCAGCAACATCTTGAGAACGCTCCATCACGGTACACGTGGGGCTGTTTTGCTTTCCCCTCCCATGATAAGGGGTGTCCTGGGTCAAAATTATGCATTGCTTGGCAATTCATGGGAAATAAATACAAGAGTCTTCGCCACAACAACCATCGGCCTCTTCCATTAAAGTAATTGTGGTGTTTCATCTAACACAGCTCAACCCAACTGAACAAATCCAGATATTTATTAGTTAGTTACTTAGAATGGGGTCAGACATGGCTGGTGATTTAATTGCTGCATGTTTTGGAAAAATCAGTGGTAAAATTCAGTGTTTGCACGTTCTTTGACAGCCCATCCGCTGACCAACGAGCACAAACGTAACGATGGATCTATCAGTAGTTACTGTGGTCCAAACCCACCAGCGTGTGCTGTCCCACGTCACACCAGGGTATCAAAGGGGACAAGAGATGGTTGGGGTAACATCTTCACGGCCTAGAAAGTAGGATAAACCTGAAGAAATCAGGGCAAACCTGAAAGAATCAAATAAGCAGGTTTCACTACCTCCACAAGAATTTATTCTGTCTATTTTTAACATATTAGATGATGGGTGGGCATTATGAAGACTCATCAAGATGAAACTTACTTCTTCTATTCCATTCTTTCCCTAGAAACAATAAACCGGTTCCCCACCACATCACGGCAAATTAAATGGGCCATTTGTGCACGACCATCTGATCATTTGCAGAAACAGCAGGTGATAATAAATGAAGTCGGTGTTACACAAACAAGACACCTCTGGGAGCCAACAATACACACCGAGCCATCAACCCAATCTCCTTCATCCTTATTAGAACACCGAGAAATATTAATTTGGGGGAATACTTGACCACGTGCAGTTTTTTTTAAACGCCGAGTTGTAATTTGCCTGAAAACGCAACGTCTCGCAAAAGGATCCGGTAATTAAAACACCTCTGCACGTGAGCTTCAGGAAACAAAGAGCTTTTAGATATTTGCAATCTGTGCAAATATGTTTAAGTTCACTTTAAAACAAGTTGTTAGAGAGAAAATAGGAAAACGATCCCTTTCAACAAGGAGGATGCGCTTTACTATGTAAGTACACACATCTCTGCACAAAATCTGGGTATTTTTCTGACAATACACCCTCCACGCTACAAAACACTGATTTTTTTCATCACAAAGGAATAAACTATTATTAAATATTCCAATCAAAGGATACAGCATATAATTGCATTATTAATTTTAGCCTAAATTGGGTCTTTAGGCTCTTTGTAACTTGGAAGAGGCTCTGTCAGCGCTCACTAAAGGCCAGGGGTGGGTGTTTAATATCTTCAAATCCCTTGTTGGCAGAGAACCCCCAAAGTGCAGCGGAGCAGAAAAGGCAACGGAATTTCCACCACATCTTAAATTCTGTCCAGAAAAGTGCAACTGATGAAGGAGCCGAACAGCGGCCATGGGAGGGGAACCTAAAAAAGCCGAGACTCCAGCAGAAAACTTGATCAATAGTTTAAAAAGATCCATTTGCGAGCGTTCTCATGCCTCACGTTTTATAGCCTACAGCTATCAAGTCAATAGTTGCCAGGATGATGATTTCCCAGCTTGGAAAAGGCTGACAACGTCAAGCTAGAAAAATAAAAGAAGTCACGTAATATTTTGACTATTTACTTGCACAGAACAAATCAGAAAATTAATCCTAGAATGAAGCGAATCTATGAAAGCATCAGAAAAGTCTACGCTGTATATTCCGATCCTTGTAAAGGTTATTAAGTATGTTTAAAAAAATATAAAATCAAAAACCAAAATTAAAGGTTGCCCATCGCTCACGCAATAATTTCAGAGGAGTATTTTTTAAATCAAATACGTTCTGGCACACAGTTCAAGTTCTCACCTACAGTTCAACGTTCAAATACCACTAAAGGAATTTAAGTCTGGTTTCTCAGATCTGCCTCCGTAAGATGCTACGGAACTGATGGACGATTATTCCTGAAGAATATCTTTGCTCAAGGTTCGAGTCCATTGTTGAAAGGCGAGTAAGTTGTCACCACAGGCTGCTGAAATAATGTAATAGAACCAATTCGTCCTTGTTGCTGCCAAAACTTGCTGCCCCTTCTCTCCCTGCCAAGAGTTTCCTCGGCCACTATTCCCAACCGTTCAGCCCTGGATTCCCTTCTGTCACCTCCTGCTGCTCCTTCAACAGCTTTTAAGCTGCTTTTACTTATTAAGACAGAAGAAATTAGTCCAGGCTTTTCGTTCCCTGCTTGCGGTGGGAGTTTGGGTTTGGTTTGTTGGAGTTTTTTGGAGGGAGCTCCATTTAAATGAGGTGAAGTGGCTTGGAAAAGCTCTAGAGCCAGCCAAAAAAGAAACAGCAAATGGTTAATAGTATAGAATGGGAGGCTTCCCAGGGCTCTTCTTGGACTACACAACACCAAAAAACACCGAAAAAACCAGAACACCCAAAGCAACACCAGTGGCAAACTGATAGTAGAGATTAACAAAGGCAAAACAAATTCGGTTAAATATTAAAAAATCAAATGTCATTTTCAACATCAACCTTATTTTTTTCTTCTTTTAAAGCCGTTTATCAACTATTAGCTGGTAGCCAGGTAAGTTTTGAAATGAAGAAATAAACTTAATGGCAGAGTCAATGATCCTGTTAAGGGTCATTCTTTATTTTATCAGCGCTGGGGAATGCTGGGGATCACCCTCCATAAGTGCTGGATGCCCCTGCGTTGCTTTTATTCACATAATTATTACACATTCATTACAATTTTTGAAAATTTTGACAAGCATCTATTCTAAGAAATAACTGATGACATTAGGATCAATTGTTTAGTTTCTTTCTTACCTCTATTAATTATTAAATATAAGCTAAGCACTCTGCTTCAAAACAATGTGTTACTTAATCTGTCTCCTTTTCATGCAGAAGGATCTAAAACTTGAACAATATCCCCTTGTTTTGCAGGTGGTCAGAAGCATTTATCGATTGGTTAATGACAGGTACGTCTTTTGTAACTTAATCACACTACACATTAATTTAGCAGCTTCTCTTCAGTTTGACCAACTAAGTGGGCAGATTCGATAAAGAAACCGAGAATTTTCAATAATATACTGAAACAGCATAGAAAAATACCCAGTAAGTGTCAGGGTGGACAGGAGGAACAAACGTGAAGAAAAACAACTTAAATACCCTCAAGGCAGCGACTGAACTTTTCTGGTTCACAAATGAGAATCCGGCTTTGTGATCGAAATAACGCTCGACATTTCCAGTGTCTCACCCGCCTCACCACGGAGCATCTTCCTGATCTACAAATCTCCTATAGATATATAGATCTGTTTAATAATAAAAAGCTGAGCAGGTCTTTGGGTCACTGACAGACCTATAGCATCTATACTCCCTACCCAGCAAATTAAATAATAAAAAAGAATGGAAACTCGTGTTACATCTTCATCATCAAAAAGTATCCACAGGAGTGGCTCCGCTGAACTTAAAATTTTTGTTTCTATACAAGACTTTAAAAGATTGTATACAATAGGCTAAATGTAAGGCCTCACACATACATTAATTGCTCATGATTAATTTAAGATTATTCCTGTGTTTCCTGACAGTGGAGCAGCATCAGAAATTTATCTTGTCGTGATGTCCCAGTTGGAAGTGTTTGTAAATTGGACAATTATGGCTCCTCTAGTATCCGATGTTCTGAGATACACCTACCTTCTAAAAAGAAAAGAAATAATAAAAGAAAAAACAACACACACACAAAACCCCTATAGAACGCTACGTTTTGCAACATTGATGGTATCATAAAATGTACAAGAAGGAAGAATAATGAGGTATGGAAAGTGCGTTTGCCAAATACTGAACACATTCACAAAAGTGTATCGAAACTTCCCAAATCTAGGAATTTTCACTGTTGAAAACCGCGGCACCTCCTGACTTTGGGTTCCAATGGTCTAATTCTCGAGTTTCACTCTAAACAGTCACAGGTTCCATTTGTTTCGGAGCAGAGTGTTTACAAGAGATTATAGACAGTTTGGTCTGGTACTAGAGAAGGTTTTATCATTCGCTACATTCCTCCCCAGGAAATCCTGAATTCCAAGAATTTGGACAGGGGCAGAAGGTGAGGAAATTCCTGGGGAACAGGAGAGACAAGGAAAGCTCGTTTGCACCTGATACAAAGCACCTGTAATTAGCGCCAAAATCAACAGAGCGTCTGATAGTTAATTATCATGGCACCATCTACACACCTCCAGCCAGCGACTGGAATTCCAAGAGGTGGTAGAAGCACCAGATTACCTGATAAAAGCAACTTTTTGGCCAGAGACTATTGGAACACAGGATAGAACAAACAGCTGCAACGAAGCGTAAAGGAAAAAGGTTAATGGAAATATATCTGGTGCAGTCAATGGCAGCACCAACGGCCCTAAATATCTCCAATATTTTGTAAATGTCAAAGTAGGGGTTTTAAAGACTGAAACATGATTCCATTACTTTTTAATCATACGTCACCGAGCAAGTGACGTGGGTTTCATAGATGACAGGTGTTTGAAGAGAAAAGCTCATTTAAAACGCGGTTCTATTCCTCTGCCGAAGACAACGCTATTCTGAGAAACAACGCACACAAGAAATGGGGATGAAGATGCAAAGAGTCAAAAGCAGAGATTTTCAGGCTTCCAGAACAGTTTCGTTCCACCTGGACAACAAGGAACGGTCCTTGTGGGACACAGTGTATATAATTACGTATTATACATATATATAAAATATATGTATATAAAGATATATATTTTTTTTTTACATATATATATATATATATATCTCTGCTGCTGGGGTCTGGTAGGTGTGATGCCAACGTTCCTGCTACAGAAAAGTAAAATTTGAGTTTTAGGAGTTAAGAAAGTTAAGAAGAAATAAGCTGCAGGTTCTTTTCGCACCCCAGAAGGAAATGAGTTTTCCCGTTTTAAAGAATATTTCGCTAATATAACCAGAGTTCAGAATGATGAGACGCCGTGGTTTACTCCAGCCCTTCAAGTCAAGACCAACCCTCCTAAACAAACACCCCCAAGGCACCACCTTTCATTTACTGCATTTCATTTACCCATTAAGAAGAGCAAATTCTGAGTCATTAACGGGCAATGTTAATTCCTCATTTAAGGAGCCAGTTAATAGAGACTGAAAACATCCCTGTTCTGCTCTTAGAGCAGAGAAATGTATCTTGCTGAAGGGCAGAAAGCTGCATTTTTTCAAGATTTCTCCATTGAGGTTTCTATGACCAACTCCAACTTTCCTCCCCTTAAACCTGAGCCTGGTATTTGTTAAGCCAGACAACCAAAGATCCTTCATTTTTTTTAATTAATCAAAAGAAACTTGCAGCTCAAATATTTCAGAGACGGAGACAACTGATACCAAACCTTAACAAAAACTTGTTTCAGTTTCGATTTACTTCATATTTATGATGTAGTACGTTATTCGTTAAAAACATCTCTTATCCATTTTCCCTTGCACACATCAATTCAGCCATTCCAATAGTATTTAAAAGGAGATGACTTAAAGAATATTTTTTTAAACTATGTCACTGGTGTTTGCTTTCAACTGTTTAATTTGCTGTTACCTGAAATTACAGTTGTTGCTTTTATAAATCAATGTCCTGAAAAAAAAGGCCAAATACTTCATTCACTTGCCATACGCAAGATGTCATTTTACAACTGGATTTGTCCGGAGTTTAATTTTAAAAAGAGAATATGCTACTGCACAGCATATATACCATTTTAAACTTATAGATTTACCTTGATGTTAAATGCCGTATAAAACAAAATAAAACATAAGTTATCTACCAATATAAGGTATTTACAAAGAAATTACTTCGGAAAGGGTTTGTCGGTTCTTCCAGGACATCTTGTAGGAGCGACTTAAATTCCTCGTTTGTTTTAAGGCAACAAAATTAAGATTAAAGAGAGATACAACAAATTTCTTTAGGAATATTCCTAAAAACATGTTGTTCTGACAGAAGGCTCTGAACTTATAGATCAAGTTATTATAACATTTATCTAATCTACTCTTCCACATTAAACAAACCAGTTCATGGTGATAAAACAAACAGCATCTCCGTGGCCTGAAAGGTGGGAGAGGAAAAGGGAAAGAAAATCATAGTCCAACTAAAAATTCGCTGCCAAATGACACCGGAGCACCAACACAGGCAACGACTAACAGACAAGAAAAACCATTTTAAATTGAGGTTTGGGTTCCTACCTCCTGCCTGCTCTCTTGTTTTTAGGCCTCCAAATACAGTACGTCCATCCAAAATTTCTCTGAATTGCCTAAAATCGTCCTGAAGACAGAAGAGATGGCAGCGCAAATATCAAATCCGCCTTCGTTCCTCATCCTCCTGAAGATGCACAAGCCAGAGCTACACATGTGAGATACTTTAATGTAGAAATCCTTAAGTTAATATTCCGGGCACCTCTGTACTCATAGAGTATCATCCCATCTTATAACCAGTGTCACATATGTAGTTTCCAATATGAGGGGTTTTTTCCCCCTTTTTGACGGATTTTACTTGTTCCTGAGACTCTTAAACCCAAACCCTCCCACCCTGGTTTATTTTACTTTGGCTTCGCTGTGATTTTCACCAAATAAAATAAAACCAAATTAAAAAACGGAGAAGAATCTAGATTAAACAGAAGTGTCTGCCATTGCTTTTCTATGCTGAAGAAACATCAGTGGGGTTTTTTGTGTTTGGTTTGGTTTGGTTTTTGGTTGGTTGGTTTTGGTGGTTTGTGGGGTTTTTTTTGTTGTTGGGTTGGGGTTATTTTTGAGGTTTTTAATTTCTTTTGGGGTTTTTTTTCTTTGTTTTTTTAATTGACATCTTTGAATCACCATAAACTTCCTGTGCAACAAGTCCCCAAATTCATTTCTACCAGCTCAACAGCATCCAACCCATTTTAACGAACCTCCCACTGGGTCAGTGATGGGCACATACTCATTATTTTTGCTTTAACCTCTAAACTACGAATATTTCAGAAAAGCAATTCTCTCCTTCAGTATTTCCTCTACGCAGAAGCGACCCGGGGGTGTGCACGACCTCAAAAGGTATTTACAAAGAAATTATTTTGGAAAGGGTTTACCAGTTCTTCAGGTTGCGACCTTCACTGGCTCGTGGCAGTATATGACATTTATTACTTAAAACAATGCTCTTGTCTATTTACCAAAAGATTTAACTATTTTCTGTCTTTCCTCACTCTTCCTTAAGGAAGCTGTTCTGCTTTTCTTTCAATTGTTGAATTAAAGCACTGAGCTGATGCCTCCACCTATTCGCTCTGTCCCAAATCTATTGCTACTTCCAATGGAAGTTCAGCAACAAGAACTATTTTCTACTTAGCACCTAACCAAGACAACTATAAATTATTAAACAGTTAGAAAATGATTTCTCTTCTATCGTAGTCCTTCTTAGTATGTAGTTTCAGTGGGCAACGTGGTTGTTAACTGGAGGAACAACGAAATGTGGTTAGATGAGATCTTGGAGAAAAAACAAACACGCACACATGAATAAAGGGTAAAAATCCTCACAAAACTAAACACAGAGATAGTAAAAAAAATAATAATTAAAAAAAATATATATATAAATAAAATCAAATTAAGTTCCCATCTCATCTGCACTGGTATCTCTAACAGTCACCACTCTCTTGCAGAACTGAAGCAGCTTTAACTACTTTCCCTTCCAATTTTAGGAAATACTCAATTTGGGAGCAAAGAGATTTCCGAGTTTTATTTCAGAGCAAACAAGAAGAACTTGGACAATTCTGAGTTCAGAAGATTATCTGATGGAAGGTTTATCACCCTTATTAGGTAATTAAATTAAATTAGCAGGTAGGCACAGCCATAGCAAGTGCTGCTGTTCCTACTGTAATACCTCGTTTTTCCTCATTGAGATATAGTGTATTTAAACTATACAAACATATCATATCCAGAGTTCTGAAAATAAGCGAGATGAGAGCAATATTCCAAATGAATTCTTCCTGCATCTCCAGAATGATGAAAGTTATTTAAAATTGTGGTTACATGTGCAAACTCGGTGCTTTTTGCATCACGTCCAACACCACCTTGTCACAGTGAAATTAGATCGGTCCATCCAAATCCAGCAAGATGTTGGTTCAGCATCAGCTCAAAGCAGAACCTACACAATTCTAAACAATATAACCCGAGGGAATGGTAGAAGATGTGCCGGGGTCGGTTCAGGTTGGACATGAGGAAAAGGTTCTTCACCCAGAGGTGCTGGAGCATTAAGACAAGGCGTCTTTCATTAACACGCTCACTTTTAAACCAACAAAACTTCAGCTACTTGGACTTCTAGACTACGAAATCATGTTCCACATGGGTTTTTTGCTATTGCTAATTTCGTGAACTGTGGGGTTGTCACATAAAGGGACAGAAGCTGGACTCGACGATCCTTGTGGGTCCCTTCCAGCTCAGGACATCCTATAAACTCCCAAAATTACTTTAGAAGAAGGAACAAGTGATGGACTTTTTTTACTGATTATGCCTTGTATCAATTAATATGTACTGTATGCATAAAATATTACATATTTGTACATTATAGAAAAATAGTGTGTGTATATATATATAACAATAAAAGCAATGTGGCTGGTAGCAATAACATGAAGGTGAAAATCCCTTATTTCACGGCAAGAACAGGAATGGTGCAAAGATGCTCTCCTACCTCTGTATAGGAAAATCCCAGGCATTAAGTCCTCCCATTACCACTAAAGCAAAAAAATCTTTAATATTAGAAAACGTAGATTTAGAAACACATAGAGAAAAGCCTCCTTTCAGCTGATAAAACACAAAGAGAGCTGATGGGCATCGCTGCTCTCGGCCGCCCTGTGCCAGGACCCTGCTGAACAGCTTGGGGTGCAAATCACCCATTTCTCTGCCACTTGAATGATAAAAGCAGAATTTGAATGGGCATGGCCACAGGGTATAGAACAGAGACAGAAAGGAAGAGAGGGAATAGAGTGACTGTCAGCAAGTTTGCTGATGACACCAAACTGGGAGGAGTGGCTGACAGGGCAGAAGGTGCTGCCATCAGAGACCTGGACAGGCTGGAGAGCTGGGCGGGGAAAAGTGTAATGAAATAGAACAAGGGCAAGTGTAGAGTCTGACATCTGGGCAGGAACAACCCCAGGTTCCAGTATAAGTTGGGGAACGACCTGTTGGAGAGCAGTGTAGGGGAAAGGGACCTGGGGGTCCTGGGGACAGCAGGGTGCCCATGAGCCAGCACTGGGCCCTTGTGGCCAGGAAGGCCAATGGGACCTGGGGTGGATGAGAAGGGGGTGGTCAGTAGGTCAGAGAGGTTCTCCTGCCCCTCTGCTCTGCCCTGGTGAGACCACATCTGGAATATTGTGTCCAGTTTTGGCCCCTCAGTTCCAGAAGGACAGGGAACTGCTGCAGAGAGTCCAGCGCAGCCACCAAGATGCTGAAGGGAGTGGAGCATCTGCCGTGTGAGGAAAGGCTGAGGGAGCTGGGGCTCTGGAGCTTGGAGAAGAGGAGACTGAGGGGTGACCTCATTCATGGGGATCAATATGGAAAGGGGCAGTGTCAGGAGGATGGAGCCAGGCTCTTCTCGGTGACAACCAGTGACAGGACAAGGGGCAATGGGTGCAAACTGGAACACAGGAGGTTCCACTTAAATATGAGAAGAAACTTCTTCCTGGTGAGGGTGGCAGAGCCTGGCCCAGGCTGCCCAGGGAGGTTGTGGAGTCTCCTTCTGTGCAGCCATTCAAACCCGCCTGGACGCCTTCTGTGTGACCTCATCTGGGTGTTCCTGCTCCGGGGGGATTGCACTGGGTGAGCTTTCCAGGTCCCTTCCAACCCCTGACATTCTGGGATTCTGTGAACCCCCCCATCCTCTGGGAAAGGGCTGGGAT
This sequence comes from Pampusana beccarii, assembly GCA_013399365.1. Taxonomy (NCBI): domain Eukaryota; kingdom Metazoa; phylum Chordata; class Aves; order Columbiformes; family Columbidae; genus Pampusana; species Pampusana beccarii. The sequence continues at coordinate 101,824 of VWYH01002497.1, read as the reverse complement.
GGAACCCACAGCACGCGGCCGCTTCCATTCGACAGGTACAGTGACACACAACCATCAATCACAGACCGCTAATTCTGCCGACGTGACCCACGACCACTGCAATCAAACACCTGAACGGACAAAAAGCTGCTGTTCGAGCCGACCGGCAATACCAGTTGTCTGGGAATCAGTCACTGCGATCAAATTGAAAAGGTTGCTCTACTCTAAAGTATCTTTGTCGCAATTCTTCAGCTTTATCATCGCCAACCATCGCCTCACAGACCAGACAAAACCCCCTTTGAGTCGAGTACGGGTGGATTTCAGGAATACGATTCCTATGAGTACCTCCTCATAACGGCAAGGACAACAGATCATTGCCAAGGTGCAAATGTAAGAGCAGAAAGCCTACGAGAAGAGCTTAAATCTTCAGGAATATATCCCGTCACTTCCCACCCTCCTCCCTATAAAAAAAAAGATTTAACAAGACTTCAGACCATCACTCACCCTGCAACGACTTGTGATGAAAACCTTCTTTGCTGCAATAACCTCTATATGGTTATCAAAGGAGAAAACGTAACCGGTATGGGAATCCATCACCAAATACTGGCCATAAAGTAATTAGCCTAGCTTTGTCAGGAGTATTGTTTAAATGAAGAAAAGTCTGGGTTTACTGACAGTTCTAGGTAGAAAACTAAATTCTTATAGGAATTAGGACAAAAAAAAAGGGTGCAATGAAAGTCGCTCCCGTTCTTTAATCGGAAATCTTCCAATTCGGAAAGGAAACCGCCACGTCCCGAGGGCCAACTCAGCAAACGCAAGATGAACCATCAAACGCTGGGTGCGGAGAAGTTACGACTGTTCCATTGCCTCTGACAAAACCCAGACTTTCAGCTCTACGGCCTCTCAAACTGAAGTCAACGTTTAGTTTTCATTTTCAAAATGTTTATTATGGTCATCACCTGTTGATACGACACCCCCTGCAGCTCTTCACTGAAGTTCTCAGTCATTGGGAGCAGTTCTCTCAAGGTCTCACCCTGATTTTCCTCCCGTACTTAAGATGAGGAGACTTAGACCACGGGAAAAGCTGGTTTTCCTTAGAAATTCCCTCAATAAAACACGGGATAAGATTTAATTTGCAGATGAGCCTAAGTTAAATCAATAAAAGACAAACCAAGCTACTAGTGCTTCGTTTTACAGACCTCAAATCGCTGCAAGGAAAAGATTATTTAGGAAGCAGCCACAGCGCTTGTGAAAAGTAATAAGCAATCTCTCTTCTGGCAAAGCCACAAACCTTGGTTATCGAGCCAAAAAAACGGAGCCTGTATACAGATTAATTTTCAATGACGTGACTCGGTAGGATTTACTTTTCGTGATATCTTTGCTAAGCTGCGTTCGACATCAGGAGAGGAAAATCCAGCCGCCTTCCGGTGTCAGTAACTAAAGTGTCACGTCAAGTTCACCCCCAGCGAACCCCAAAACCTCAGCAACCCCGGCGGAAAAAACCTGGCACCGTTACCCCCCAACACGGACTCGACAGCAGATATTACAGTGATTCACTTATTTTGCGAGATGATGACATCCTCACGGATGCCACAACAGTTTTATAAGCGCTAGAATTAAATATATTTAGGATGTGCTGTACTTAGGCTTGGCTTAGCACCACGTTTATAAAGACGTTTCCTTATGTCTGTCTCGTTTGTAGCTTGCACAGGCTTGCCTACTGTAATGGGATAAATTTCATTTAAGAGGTCTCCAGTTTTTAATAGCTTTTCATTAACAAATCCACGTCCAGTCAGGAATTTAAGGATACTAGTGAGGCTTTTTTCAGGTTAATAATTAACATGAACTACACACTCCTTGCTGACACACCAACATTTTTACAAGACATGAATCTGCAACCATTCCGTTCAAGCAACGCTTCAAGTGGAAGGATTATACAAGCTGATCTATTTCTTACAAATGTAAAAGCAGTCAGAAAAGCTTATTTCATTGCAGTAGTCCTTCCAATAAAAACTACATTAAGATCAACTTGCCCAATTAATTTTGTCCCCTAAAAATGCAGAAACAGGTATGGGATCATCTTCGCTATCTACGGATGCTAATTCGGAAATACTGTAATTCTTGCCAGATTGACGGGGTCAGGAAAATTATATGCATGTACATATCTGTATATATGTGCTATATAGAAAATAAATACCCGCACAACGTGACTTCTGATTAAAAATTTCCACTACAAACTGAACAAGGCCACAAACTCCTGTTTGACTTCTCAGCAAAAATCCAATTTCGCTCATCCAACCCTCTTTAACACTCACTTCCAGACTTTGCTCTTCAGCCTTTTCCTAAGGTGGCTTCAAAAAGGTATTTAAAACACTTTGTTTTCCTCGCCTAAGTTTCAGTTTTTCCCAGGCTGGGTCATTCCAGCTGCTCCAATTGATAAGATCATCCATCTCCATTACACTGGGAACACCAAATGCTCCCCCAAAGCTTCAAACAATCACTTTTCCTTTTTTTTTTTGGTCAAAATATCTCGAGCTCCATCTTCTATTCCACTAATCTTTGAATAAGGCACAAATCACCCTCCTGGAAACGCATCAGTACTCTCACGGCTGCGTATTTCCTATACATTTTGAATAATACCAACCACAGGCTGAAGGGAAGAAATCCCCCTGCTTTTCCAGGTGATTTTAAGCTTTTAAATACACAGCGGCTTTTCAGGAATTGGTTGTAAACTGCCTTTGAAAATTAGCGGTTTGAGAGTAACGCTATTTTTCTTTTTCAACAAAGATTTCCAACGAAAAACCAGCCACGCATGGACTGAAATAACAGACACCATAAATCTCACAGCTTAAGAAGTCGCTAAATTTGTAAAGTTTACTGAAAGTTTCGACAAATGTGGTTTGGAAGGAAAGGGATGATGTGTCACCAACAACAAATTGTTAAAGCAAAACCGCAGAGATGGAGATGAAGGAAAAACAGCATTGAACTTTTCTATATCCAACTATCTTGTTTATAATGGAGAGATGAGCGGCAGGTCCCATCTGAACACACCAGGGTTCATCAGAAGGAAAAACATTTCACTTGGAATTGCTTATCACTATAAAAAAAGATCGCAATAAATTGGATAAAACTCCTCAGTTGATTAAATAAATTTCACAATATAGTTGGCTTAATTTTTTTTTTAAATCAAGACAAAGTTTTGGACTTAATTCGACTTTATCTTAAGACAGTAAAGATCTTGCCATGAATTAAAGAACCGTGATCGCCCTTCACTATTCACATGACACACACTTAACAACATCACGTCAATTTATGGTCCATGAATTATTAAACAGAGTTTTCTCCTGCAAGATAATTCAAGAAACTTCCTCCTCCCTTTGTAAACTTAAATGGGAAACCTAGAAAAAAGGCCACCAGCAAAAGTATCGTCATCGCACATCTGGTGTGATTTGGTACAGAAAATAAAAGGTGACATTTAAGGCAACTGAAGCACTCTCTGGTCTACTGTTACAGCCAGAAAAATACCCCATTTCTCTATGATCCTGGCACGAATTTTCAGTATTTATCTGGAAGAACCTTCTCAGCATCCCCCCAAAAGTTGGAACCGAGCTTGAGGCTTTTTAGTCCACAAGATCAAGAGATTTTAAGTTTCAAATGACTTAAGGGGCGGGGGAAGCAGCCAAAAATGTCTTAATTCTATCACAACTAAAGTAAAGTAATACAGGCTTACTTGCTGAGAAGAATGTCAGTGAACAAAATCCACGCTTTCACTTCACTTGACAATCAAAATAGTCTCTAATCTAGTGTATGCAGATCCAGACTAAACTACCGAGTTCAGTAACATTACTTTAGGACTGGCTTTAGCATTAAGGAGGCAAAAATCTAGCTTATACCATATACAGCTTATAGAAATGTTTTATAAAGAAAGCAAATCTTTTATATATTCTTTTTATATTTTATATATATATAAAAATATAAAATAATACAATTCTACAGACAGAGCACACAGAATTGGCTGCAACTAGGTCAGCACACATTATCACTAAGATCGAAGATTTTAAATTTAAGAACGCTGCAAAAAACCCACATTCTATGTGAACACGGGCTCACTGAAATATTCCAAAGCGTTTTCCAAGAACGCGCGTAACGCACCAGCAGCTCAATCTGTAGCATTCAAATAGGGAACAGCACCATTCAGAAAGACGTTAGGGACGATAAAACACACACACCGAGATCACACTTTAAGGTATTTCCAAATAATCCAAGAAGTTTTACCAGTTTTTGCTGCAGGTAACACGAAGCTTTAACAGAAAACCCGAAAGAGCCAGAATAAAGCTACTTATGTTTCTCTCATTAATATATTACCTTTCTTTGACTGCAGATATCTCACAGCCCTTATCAAAGTAGGCCAGAGCCGTTTCATTTCCCTAAGGTTAAGCTGGCGAGCGGTATACAGAGTATTCATCGACTAAGGACCGGCCACCATTCAACGACAAATATAGCACGAGCTATTTCTCATCTGTCCTATTTTTTTTTTTTCTTTTCGTGAGGCCGAGATGGGGCTTTTTTTCTAGAAATCACCACAATTGGCAGCTGCGAGCTGCTGGTGCCTTTGTCCTCTTATGCAACTCCCGGTGTCCCCTTCTCCCCCCACAGGGAATAAAAAGAGATTACGTGGCTGTTCTCTGGTCCGGGACAGAGGGGGCTGGATGAGCCATCTTCCCTTTTCCTGCTTTTTCTTCCCTATTTTTGAAAGCTACTCTCCTTCGTTCTGACCCTCGGAAGAGCCCAAGAAGGAGCTGAACCCCAATTTCATCCAACGCTTTTGTTACCCAGATTGTGCCACACACAAACAGGCGTCACCGTCACCCCTTCCTCGCAAACAGGTTTTACTAAAAGCAAAGCCCAGCTTTGTTTTCGCTTTGCTTCCAGCTACTGTTACTGGTTTATTAAGTGTTATTCCCCAGCGAGCTGACAGATACTGAACTTCATCAGACATCATCAACTGCGGTGCTCAAGCTCTGAGATTTCTTCTTTTTAAATGATTTCTACTACATGTGTCACCACAACATCTCAGTGTGTGGCAAACTCCAGTTCGGCCCAAGAGGTTCAGCAAGGTACAGAAAGCACAAAAGACAAAGTATTGTGCCTCCTCCAAATAACAAGACAACAAAATTCTAAATGAATTTACTGTTTTTCTCCCAAGACCACTACTCATCAGCTGTGTCTAACACCTCATGGTCGTGATCCGCGTCCCCCGAACTCCTGCAGGAACTGCCCCTGTCTGTGATCCAACATCTCGGTGACTCAAACTTCGCTGCCAGTTCCTCTTCCAAAAAAGAAAGTACATTGAAATGAAAGTGAACACGAGGAAAGTTACGCTTACGATCAGCAACGCTCAACCTTTCGCAGCTCTTTTCCATCTAAGGAAGATCTGATTCTTTGGCTAACACAATTTCAAGCTTTATCCCTGGGTTGTATCTTTATATACACACTCTCACCCACACCAACATGACAAAAAACACAGTAAATACCTCTGGGATATTTACAACATTATAAATGTCTTGGGACGCAAGTTGCGAAACTCATTCACATGATTATCTTATTTCCATCTAATTATTGTTAAGCCTCGATTTCATGTCAAACCCTCTCATGGTAATAAGTCCATGTGTTGTGGGTGGTTATTGTCTCTCGGGGGGCGGTGAATAGAGGGGGGGCAACTTCTAAGACATCAAGTAAAAAGATGTTAGTCCTCTACTATACCACCCACCATCAGCCTCTTACAAACTACTTCTTCCAAAAGGTAAGAGAAAGCAGAATTAAACCTGCGGCGGTTTTAAACAAAGATCAAAAACAAAGCCCTCAGATCCTCACAACAACAACAGCTCCAGTGCTCTTTCATTTCAAATCTTTCTGAAAATCAAAGAAAAAAAAAAATCATTTTAAAAGGCATTGCAGCTGTGAGGAGCAAGAAGATGCTGCAGACCGTTCTGCATCACGAGCACACGATCAGAATAGAAATACCGTATTTCCCAGCTTTGCTTTTTGATAGGGAAAGACAAAACCAAACCAAACCTACAGACCCACAGGTGGGAAAACACTGAATTAACAGGCGGTGGGAGAGAAATATATATATTAAAACAAGGTCTGTGTACCTTTAGCCCAGCACATCGGGAAGGGGCTACAGCCGCTCCTCTCCATCCAGGCAGCACCTGCGGGCTCCGGGCCCTGCCGGCCGGGCCCCTCCGGCAGCCACACACACATAGAGCTCCAGTGCCGGCAGCAGCGGCCCGGTTCAGCGCCCCAGCACCGTGTGCTCGATCCCCGAGCAAGGAGCAGCACCGCAACCCCTCACCTGCCTCCGGGGGCGGCGGGGCCGCGAACCCGCGGCCGGGCGGGGGGCGGGAGGAGCCCGCGCTGCCGCCTCATCGTCTCCCGCCTCAGCGGCCGGGAGCGCCGTTCCCTCCGCGGGGAGCCGAGAGGAGGGCAGAGCAGCGAGGGGAAGGCGGGGAAGAGGGAGGGGAGGCGATTAGCCGCATTAATATGCTAATCTCCCCCCTTCTGTTCCATTCACCCGGCAGCCTCCTGTTTACCGAGCTGACAGCCGCTGTTCAAAAGAGACTTGAGCTGCAAATCAAGGCTGAGCCGGGTCGTGGCCGGGGATGCGCTTCCCCCGGCGGGTTTGTGCCCTCACAGGAACGGCCTGAGCGAAGGGACCCTCAGGGGCCATGGAGTCCAACCCCTGGCCCTGCACAGCACAGCCCCGCAGTTCACACCATGGCCAGTCTCTTCTTTACTCTGTCAGCCTTGGGGCTGTGACACCTCCCTACAAAACCCACCCCAGGACCCCCAGCACCCGCTGGGTGAAGAACCTTCTCCTCTCCACATCACGCCGTCCCCGCCAGCGCTTCCAGTTTCGGCATCGCTTCCATATATTTTACATCTGCACTTACACACGGCTGTACTGAACAAAAACTAAAAGAGCAGAACTTCCATAAACTCCAGCAGCAATCGGGGTTAGACCCCGCACCACCACCCGCTCCACCTCACGCCTACGAGATTATCGATGAAACAACCCCGGTCGTGGCCCTTCGCCTTAAATAAAGAGCAAATATCGCCGCCCACGCCGGTAATTGCTCGGTAGCACATCCAACCCTCCTCTAAACCCCCGGTTTTTATGTCCTCGCGATCAGAAGGCAAAGGTCGGCACACACGTACGCGCCATTTGCTGCTTGGCTTTGCAGCACCTAACATCAAAACTGCTCACAGGACTTTCTGCCCTTTTAAAAAGTGAGCATAAACATCGCAAAAGTGGACGTTTAGAAGCAAAAATTCAGGCAGGATATGGATGCGGGAATAAAGAAATAATGAAAATACCCAATTTACTCCTAGCAAAAGATTTCCCCCAAACTCATAAACTGATTCAGCTAAAATATGGATTTAAAAAAAAAAAAATCAACAGGAACAAGACTCGCGCTGATCACTCGAGCTTTTTAAATATTCCACCGTAATCTTTTCTCGCTCCCAGCGCTCAGCAGTAAAGCGTAAGGCTTATCCAAGGCTATATCCAAAAGGGAATTAATCTAAAGCCAGCAGCTTTCAACTTACCCTCTCTGCCTACTTGTAGCAGCACGCGCTCGTCTGCAGCATATGTTTAATTACCATTCTTTACTAAAACACGGCGGTCTTCACCTCCACGCAGAACAGAGCCGTGTATGTCAGAGCTCGATAAATATAGTTGCTTATTTTTTTTTTTTTTTAAATTTCACTTTAAAGCGTTGCTTTCTTCTATATCTAAAGGAGAAAAAACCATTCAATAATGAGGGGGGGGAACAAAAAAAAGGAGACGGAGATGAGGCCACAACCAGGCCCATGAGATGTTCTGCATCACTGCTCAGGCACAAAGATCTTCCTGGGGCTGCGGAAAAGCCGAAGGGAACTCAAGACGTGCCTGGATGCGCCCTCCCCATCCTCCCCGTCCTCCCCCATCCGCAAAGTTTGCAAAGCCCTCAAGTGCTTCGCGGCCGGCAAAATAGGACCGGCACCAAGGCCGGGTCTATTTACCTCCAATAATAAAGCAAAAACACGTCGTAGGATCGGTACGGTAATATTTAGAACACAAATTATTGCATTTGTGCATCTACAGAATGTGCACAGGCACAGGATAAGCGTCTTTCTGGTTGAAGCTGTGGCTCTCAGTGCAGGAAAACTGGCTTTTTTTTTTAATTTTAGTTTTTATTAAACACATCCAGCTCTGCCAGAGGCTTCCTCAATGACCTTGAGCCAGTCGGTCCTGTTCCCTTACAAAAAAATGCAGATACTTCTTTAGCTGTTCTTTAGTTGGTTTGGTTTGCGCTTTAGGGTCTGAAATACAACAAGCCTGTGTTCCTTCCATAAAATTACAGCATTTTGCAGAAAAGTAGCTTAAAAAAAATGCAGTAAAAATGGTGGGGTGTAATTTAAGTTTCATTCGTGAACACAACCCCCCTTAAATATCAACTGTTAAGCGCATTGCCAAGGAGAATTTTAATAAACAGAACGTGTGGACTCACATTTTTCTTTATACTTTTAACAGATGAGACTAATAGAGGTTATCAATCCAGGTGGCAAGAGTTACAGCCTGCTCATCACATCCCTCCTTTTCCATGGTACGAGTATTACAATCCTTCTCCTCAAGGACGTACTTGTCGTAATATTGGGCTACAAATTGAAGCTGAAAACAAAGTATCACGTAACAGGAGAAAATTTTGTATTCCATTTTAGAAGTTGTCTAGTATTTTACGCTCTGAGTACACAGATTTTTCAAAATAAGGCAAGCGCTTCCTTGATGCTAAATTAAAAAAAAATAATAATTTCTCTTTGTTATTGTACAAAGTAACCAGCAGACATATGCTCATTCTTTTCTGTCACATAACATGATGGATTTTTTGGTATAAAAAAAGCCAAAAGCGTAAAATTTGTGTTCTGGAGAAAGTCAGAAACCCCAAACTTTCGGTTGCAGGTTAGAAGGGTAACAGTGATAGGGCAGCAGACAAGGGACAAAGTAAAAACTGAACACACAAAAAACAACTGGAGAAGTTAAATAAGCCTCTAGTACCATACCAAGTATTAGCAACATTTTCTAAGTGTTGCTCATCAAGTAGGTATCTGAGTACCATTTGTGTAAAACAATCTGTTTCACGCAATGCCAATCAGATTTTAACGCTAAGCGAGGTGAGGATCGTCTGTCGGAAATTAGGAACAGGGATGTTTGTTCTCGTGTAGGATGCGTACGCCGACATACACCAATAGTATCTGCATGGTACTCGCTGAGTAAGCAAGGATGCCAACAGCTATCCAAGAAAATCCTAAAGAAAAAAAAATATTTAAAGCAAAAATGCATTAATTTCTACTAAGAACATGCAGAAGCACCAGCCATTTTCCTAAACCACATATTCGAACCAGAAAAAACCTCGGGCTACCCCAACGACAACAGAAAGGTCAAGGTCCTCAGCTAAGAAATGGCATTTTGCCTCCATGGAAATTCAAATCAAGACTTTGCTACTGTGACTATGACTTTGGTTGCTCAATTTCAGCCTCTTTTTAAAGACCACTGAGTATCAGCATCAGCTTTTTGAAAAACGAAGCCAGAAGCTTTCGAATTGTATCAAGGCATCTCGTCCTTGTTTTAATTCCGCCTGCAGGGCTGATCCTGTCCCCGAGTGAAGCCGACTGCGAAAAATCACAAAGCCGCGCGGAATAAAGGGTTAAACAAGGGTTTTGTACAACGGGGACGCACATAAAAGGCTGTATAATTTTTTCCACTCGGGCTCATCCACACAAAGATCTGGAACGAGCCAAACTCAACTCAGTATTCGGAAACTTTGGGAAGAAAGCAGATCAGTACCAAACCAGCGTTCAACAGCAGAATAAAGATTCGGTTTTTCAGTGTCTCTTCTGCAACATCTCAGCTACCAGATCAACACACCGGCAGCAGAGATCTCCTTCCAACAGAGAGGAGGAGGAGCAAGAAGGCGCAGGAAGGCGCAAGACGGCCCAAGAAGGCCCAAGAAGGCCCAAGACGGCCCAAGAAGGCCCAAGACGGCCCAAGACGGCCCAAGACGGCCCAAGACGGCCCAAGATGGCCCAAGACAGCCCAAGAAGGCCCAAGACGGCGCAAGACGGCCCAAGACGGCCCAAGACGGCCCAGGAAGGCCCAGGAAGGCGCAAGACGGCCCAAGAAGGCCCAAGAAGGCGCAGGAAGGCGCAAGACGGCGCAAGACGGCGCAAGAAGGCCCAAGACGGCGCAAGACGGCGCAAGACGGCGCAAGACGGCGCAGGACGGCACAAGACAGCCCAAGAAGGGAAGAGCTCATTTACTCCTTAGGACAAAAACGAAGAGGTACAGCCTTGGGCAGAGCAATCGCATCATTATCATCATTACTATTATTTTGGACTTGATCATTTATAGTCTTCTCCACTTCACGGGCTACTGTTTATCCCTCTGGTAGTCACTCGATGCTGAAGAACAAGCACGTGTATTTTCAAGAACTGCGTGTATTGGTGTCAGAGGTGGAAGAAGAACGTTTCTTCACCGCATGTATTTCACTTATAAAAAACGAGAGCTCCAAAACCAAGTTTGCCATTAGGAAAAGGGGAGGATTTTCCGTTTGTAAAGCCAAAAATGCTTTTTGCTGAGACAAGTGCAGAACAGCCTGTCAAGCTCAGAGGGCCCGATGACTGCTCTAAAAATTCCAACGTGTTTATTGCTCATGGGACAATCTTCTGCATCCCAATACATTCGCTTTTCCACGTTTGTATCCAGAACTCTGCAAAGACGCTCTCCAAATAATGAAACTGTACTCTCATCTTCATTAATCTTCATTCTCTTCAGCTTGTTCCTTACGGTTCTTTTTTAATTACTATAATAATTTCGTTGCATTTGGTAATATTTAAGAGGGGAAAAGATTATCTGCCCTAAGTTTCCCTTTAACCAGAGTCAAACAAACATCTCCTTTGTTCACAGAAACTGCTGAAAAATGGTGCATTGCCACGGTATCAAATCTCGAATTATGGCTTCCAAAGTCTACCTTAGGCTAAACTCAGCTTTGCTAAGCCTGCCTTGGATTACCTGGTCTCTACACCTGTCATCCCTGTCCCCAAAGACCCTTTACTTCGAGTGTCAGAATCCAAATTCAGTCCTCTGACAGAAATAATTCGATAAAGCCAAGAAGCAACATAGTCTCCACGAATTAACTGGGCTCTTTGCAATACAAATAAACTCAAATTCCACACTCTAGATCAGATTAGGCCATTTTTTCCTCCCGAAGGAAAGATGATTTAGGAAATAAATATTAGAGAATCAACTGAAAAAAAAGGCAAAGCAAACTACTAGTAACATCCGCTGCCCTAAGCGAAGGGTTTTTCGGAAGCTCCCACCAATCAAATGAAAAATTCGGATTCGTGATTTTAGGCTTCATTTTGCACTTCTCAGTGGTACTTGCTTTAAGATTTCTTGCTCAGAGAAAGCTTGAGATTGGAACACATAGAACAGACTCAGCCGATAGCCAGAAAGAGAAGAAAATCCAGTGCCAGATTTACACTACGGTGCTTCGACTGGCCAGAAAAAGACACCAGTATCACTACATAAACTCATTCTAGAATATAAACTGCTTTGGATCTCTGTCTTCTGGCATTAATATAATCAAATACCAAATTTATCGTTACCTTCCTCCATTTGGGGAGCTTTATGAGTAGAATCCATGTAGGGTGTTCTGAAAAGTGCAGTTTTCAAGCAACACCTCCTCACCTTCTGGGCCACGGTCACCTCATTGTCCTTACTGCCCTCTGAACTACGTTTTAAAATAGCGACTGATAGAATTAATTACTTTTATTTTCAAATGTCAACTTACTAGTAATAGAAAGGTGGGGAAGAGAAACAGAGCAGGAGGAACGTGGTGTTAATGGAATTTCCCAAACTTCCCGTGCTGCTAAGACAACACATGTTAGAAGGACCGCTAACTTAACTCTATTTTTATTATTTCATAAATAATGACTAGCCATTTTTTCAACCCATATGGGTTGTATTAATTTTCGGGCGTTGAAGTCATAGCAGATTTTCTCGTGGGTGGACTAACCCACTCGTATTCTCCCGCTTCCTTCCATTTACTTTTCGAAGCATTAAGTCAGCACCATGAAAGCTGAGAATGGTTTAAAATTACTCCCTCCTTAGGGCACCGACTCCAATCTTCTGCCTCTTCATGTTCTAAGCTATTTAAAAACAAACACACGCACGGCAAACAACAAAACTGTTGCTATCCTCAAGGTATCTAAGAGAAGTTCTTTCACAACTCAATTCCAGCGCTTAAAGCAAAAATCAGCTTCGTGTAGACTTGGAAAACTAAGAGAAGAAAAAGCGAACCCTACACACCCTGCTCCTCGTTTTACTGCAAAAGAAAGTCCGATAAATTTGCTGTGAGAAGCTCACTGTGCTTATCAGTTTGCATTGCTTCTCTTCAGCCTTCTCAGATGGGGGGAAAGAGGAGAAGGAGACAAAGAACGGTCAGAATGGTCCTCAGAATGGTCATCAGAACCCTCTAGGCCTTATAAAGCTGCTTCTATTCATGGGAAAACCTATTTATGAGGCAATCACAGCAGAGGTGTCTGAAGGGGGATGACCCACCCCCTTAATGCTGTTTAAAGGAACATCCTGCAATGATCCCTTTTGTTCTGTGGAAGGGGATCCAGGAGTACATCAGTTGACCTTACAGAGGCTTCTTAAAAGCCCTCTTCATTAATTCAAGGGTAACCTCGAAATAATTAACCACATCTGCTAAGAGGGATATGGGAAAATGACGTTGCTCGTGGTTCAGCAAGTCTCTTAAGTGTCTGTTCATCTCTTTTGCTTTCTCTCTCATCTATGGAGTGACCAGTTACACAAAAGCAAGCAAGCTGGGCAGCCACGGAGGGTCCAAATAATTCACCAGGAATGGCGTGGTCTGGACAGGTCTCCCTTGTCCTACTCGTGTTCCTTAGGACGCACACGGACCTGCTGGAGAGGGGCCAGAGGAACCCAGAAATGACCCGAGGCTGGACCAGCTCTGCTGGGAGGACAGGCTGAGAGAGCTGGGGTGTTCAGCTGGAGAAGCTCCGAGGAGATCTGTTGAGATAGGACAAGGGTGATGGTTTTAAGCTCAAGAAGGGGAGATTCAGGCTGGACATGAGGGAGAAATTTTTGACATTGAGGATGGTGAAACAATGGTCCAGGTTGGGCAGAGACGTGGTGGATGCTCCATCCCTGGAGACATCCCAGGCCAGGCTGGACGGGGCTCTGAGCAACCTGAGCTGGTGAAGATGTCCCTGCTCATGGCAGGGGTAGCACTGGGTGTGCTTTGAAGGTCCCTTCCAACCCAAACCATTCCATGATTCTCCTCCATATTCTACATACAAAGTTACAACAGCAGCTTACAAAAAAAACCTTTGTGCTGAAAAGGTGTTTGCAGCTAAGACTTGCACCTGATTTATGTATCACTGCACCTGATTTATGGATCACTGCACCTCCAAGAAACCAAGTGACTTTCAAAGGCTCCCAGTGTTCCACCAAACACATGTAACATTAGCAGTTCCTCAGACCTTCAAACCATTAAACGTAATTACAAACTGAACAAAAAATAATCCATGAGCTCACGATAATGCAAATTATTCCATTTATATTTTAAAATACGCTGGTAGAATAGTTACCATTATATTTCTTAGTGAAGGATGAGCAGAGCATAAATCCCCTATGTATAAGTAAACCCTTGCAGGCTAAGACAAACAGCTACTGAACTCCAGAGTTCCAGTGTCACAGAACAAACCAACAAGCCCGTGCTGACATCCCTCTAAGAAAATAGAAAATTAAAATTTAATCTGCGCATAACATCTTTTAAAAGTTTTATAACATCAACTTTAAGGTTGCTCTATTCAGCAAGCAAATTCTGTGTGTAATCTGTCAAATACTGGCGTACTTAAAAAAGAAGAAAATATTGGTAAATAGACACAAACGCCCCTTCGCCTCTCCAATTTGTATAATTTGTATTCAAAACTTGCACGAGAAATAACGATAGAGTTTGATGGTTTTAGGAGAACCTCTATTAGAGTCCAGGTTTAGCTGAGCCTCTAAACCACTGAACATTCAGCTCTGTTCACTTTAATCAACCCCTCTCCCAATCCCACACCAAGAAGGGACATCCACTTCTCAAGAGCTTCCACCTCCACGACACCAGCAATAAATTTCTGTGGAGCGGTTCCTCGGGTATTTTCTGCTCTGTTATAAATCCAAGCTCATTTTCAGGTAACACAAAAGCTTTTATTTGACGCAAAACCCACCACCTTAATTTGTTGCTCCGATACGAGCTCGTCGCCAGCGCTGTTCTGTTCAACAAGTCGTGTTTCCCTATGAAAAAGACCGCAGAGGGGTAGCAAAGCGTTCAGAAAACACAAGCACGTGTTGCTTAGGTTTCAAAAGGCCAAATAAAGCTCACGTTAGTTCAGGTAAGCGGCTGTGAAACGACGTCAAATTTCAAAGACGGCAAATTGCCCCGGTCTGCATCCTTTTATTGTGCATGAATTTATGAGCAGACCGACACAACCTTTCTTCTGTAGCCCTTCTTCGGGGCTAAGGGAATTAAATAAGCATCCTACGTCTTCAAACGGTAGATAGAACATTAAAGAAACCAAACCAACCTTTCTGATAGGAGCCTGAACGACCTACATCAAATATCACAGGAACATTGTGGGCACGTAACATCACCCGACAGGCCCGAGAGCTCATTTCTTGTCGAGCACGACTTCCAAAAACCTGCGGTATTAGTCTCCGTAATCCCATTTGGTGCATTTCAACCAAGACACGGTATTAAAGCTTTTAAGAGAACAAGAGACTGAGACAAAAAGCCGTGAATGCATAAACAGAGGAAGACTATAAGCCTTATCCTGCCACCAAGATACGGAGAACAAAGTCCACTCGGCCGGTGGTAGAGAAGTTCAAGTACACGGATACAAAAGCAGAGTAAAAATGTTTCAAGTGCAGGAGGAGCTGTGAAACTCCCATCTTAAGGGGTTAAATATCTTCAAGGAATGACTTAAAATCTGGTCAATTCTGCCTTGGGGTAGAAAGACAGACTTCATTTTCCCCCTCAGATTTCTACTAAAAACCCTCCTTGGAGGAGTTCTATCGAAAAACATCAATAAATCAGTTACTGATGTTTCCGGAACCTCAACCCTTGTATCGTTTGCTTCACAACGCCTCAAGTTTCAATACCACATTTCACTCCTCTCGGCGGCTGCAGAGCCAGCAGTGATTTCCATGCTAATCAATAACCAGTTGCATTTCAAGTTTTCACCAGCAGCGCAGCCGCTCTTTGAGTCCACGGAATTCTACTCCGCTAACGCATGGAATCCTTTTGCTGGAGCTTTGTACAGGATCTGCAGGATAAGCACAAAACCACGTGTGTTTATACCCTGGCCCAGCCTATAGATTCAGTTAAAAAAAGCAGGTAAATCTGAATCACAACAAAGTCCATTAATCCTGGAAATACAGCTCCAATACTTCGCTACACTAAGCCTTTTGCAGATAGAATTATCACACATCACCATGGAAAAGAAAAAATCAGATCATGTGAAAACACTCCAGCAAGTAATCTCAATAGAGACTAATGAGAAACTTTATAGATTTTTTAAAAGGATAATTAGTGAATGAAGATATAATCTGGAAAACATCTTTGTGCCATTAAACCAATTCCTTAAGAATTTGTTAAGAAGTTTCACATCAACCTCAAGCATAATTCCAGCCCCCCAAATGGGTGCACGGGCATTTAACACCCCAATTCTGTTATTCCGACCCCTTGTCAGAATAAACTCCTGAGGAAAAATGTGCTTGCTACAAGAATAGACTTTATTTTTTTTAAGTTTGACGCTTGTATATGAAAACCTGAAGAACACCAGCTTTATGCCTGATAAAATAACTTCTGCAGCTTTTCTTATTCAAATTATTGATCCCCGGGGAAGAGGCCTGCAGAAAACATCACAGCGACCATGGGCTGTTTGGATATTTTATTAAATACGTTCTTTACCTTCTGCAAATTAAAAAGGGTACAATAGGTACATAGGTACAATATCTACATTTTTTCTTACTATTGTTTTCCAGTGTTCTGCTGAGAAAAAATAAAAACCTTGCAGAAATAAAAAGTTCTCAGCAAACTACACAAACAGAGCAGTGGAGCTGTACATTAAGAGCTGCCAGGGATGTACAAATAATCTAAAGGAAAGCTCAGAGAGTCTTTTATTTAAGGTCATTTTAGGTGTAACTTAAAACAAAGCAGTCGATAAAAGTTCGGCCACGCAATGTTTTCCTTTTGCTTCACTGCAGCCTGCGACGTTCGACTTCAAACAAGCTTATGTGTATTTTGGGAGAAGATCCCAAGCCGCTCCCAACGCGGGTCTCACGGAACAAAAAACCACACTTTAACATTTTAAATAAACCAACTACACAAGATCCAACTTGACTTTAAGAACCTTTCTTTCGGTAACGCTCTCGTCCCCACCCTTCCTCGAACGTACAGTTGCTGCTATGGGAACTTCAGGTACTACCACACGCAGATACTACAGCGAGCATCTCCAACGCGCTCGCCCAACAAAGCTGCTTTTGGTTGTGTCCACAGTAGGATGCAGATCTAACTGGAGACCGATGTGGTGTGCGGATGTAATACAAACCTGCACGCAAAGCTCCCACACTAACTCTGCACCGAGGCGGAAAGACCTGCGAGAGTTGGAGAGGTTACGAGAAGTAGAAGAAATTGTGTGGCCTAATCTTATCTAGAGCGAAGGCATCGAGGGCAGAGGTGGGATATTGCTCACGGGTTGGAGGAAAGAACACGTTTATGTACCATAATTATTGATTTCTTCAAAGTTTAGCGTGTTCCTTAGGTAACTCTGCACCAGAACAAGACACTTCCAGTGACGGCCACCGAAGGTTTGGTGTTGTGAAGAAGCACCGGATTCTCTCACTCATAATATCCCGATGTCCTGATGACAGCTCACTGCCCTTTATTTGCGTGGCTGGCTCTGCTCTTGGATTTCCAATCCTTTATCAAACACCCCTAAAAAGTTCTTCTAAGACTCGCAACCACACAGTGTGCCTGGGGCGCATTTCTTAAAGCAAGTGCTGCAACACAAAAGCAACTCTCTCCTGCTGATGGTCAACTACAGCGCTGGAAATGGGCTCCCTGTTCACACACAGTAAGTAAAATACAGACAATATTTGACATGTGCTCGGCTGCTGTCACAGAATCCCAGAGCGGTTGGGGTTGAAGGGACCTCTGGAGATCATCCAGTCCAACCCACCTGCTAAAGCAGGTTCACCAGAGCAGATCACACAGGAAGGTGTCCAGGTGGGTTTGAATGTCTGCAGAGAAGGAGACTCCACAACCTCTCTGGGCAGCCTGGTCCAGGGCTCTGGCACCTCAAAGTAAAGAAGTTTCTCC
>VWYH01002497.1:56084-76249 GCA_013399365.1 Pampusana beccarii | reverse complement strand
GGGCACAAGGGGGGGGGGCAAAGATACCCAAAAATACCCCGACAAAACCAACAACCAACCAAGCCCACACAAACCCACCGCTAAGCAGAAGATCCCATGTGATTTTTATTTTTCTACAGCGCTAGAAACTAACCTGTAACTTCCATTTACACTTAAAGTACATTGGATAATTTCAGTTACTAGAACAATTCACAAACGTCATTAAAATTGTCCCTCTCCGGTAAGCGTGCCTACACAACAGACTTCAAGAAAACAACTATAAACCACCAGAAAAAAAACACATTATCCTATACACACGGGCAGAAAATATCGATCCACGTTCCAGAAATTTTGCCACGCGAACCTTTCCGGGCAAAGCTCTGCAGCAAAGACACGCGCGTATTTTGAACCTAAGACCGTCTCGATTATATTGTGTGTTTGCTGCCATCTCCCCCTGCACAGACATCCCATTACTGCACCGGGATCTATAAAATCAGCTCCGTTACGATATTTCAATCAAACACTAATGATTTCTTATTTCAGCGTTCCGCTGCAAAACGAGTTCCGTAAGTGCATGAACTGATAGATGCTCCACCTCTGGGACAAGAGCAGCTTCCTGCAAGTACATGTGCTTTTAATACAATTTAATGTTAGATGGACTGTTTTCTACAATTAATTGACGCACGCTAGATGTAAAACAACAAGTAGGGCAAAAGAAATTGAAGCCTGAAGGTCGCACTCAAAATTGCCTAAACGCACTTAGCAAGTTCCCTGTATCATTTTTGCCAAATATTTCCATTGCGCGCAAGGTCCTCTGTATAATGCATCTGAATTCCAGAAATATCAACTTATAATGGCATAAAGGAAGCAAACGCTGTCATGGTCTCAAAGATAAAAGTAACAATTCCACTCTTGTGTGTGTGTTGGTGTATCCAGACACCTCGACAGCAAGTGAAATGTTCATTACCTCTATTTACGGCTCATTTTGAACTCAAATAAGTAAATCGCTCCAATTTCCTTTGTTCTAACGTCATTTCCACAGTCTACAATATAAATAAATTAAACAGCAAGTAATAAGTCAGTAGGAAAAAAACATAAAGCGAGAAAAGCACATTAAAATGATCTATAGCACAACCACATTTGGGAATATATTCCAACATCAAACAGCAAATTTCAACAACGCAAAAACGGCAATTCCTTTTGCACCAACCTAATACTCGCTGCAGAGCCATATCAGGAACTTTCCTATTTATCACCCTTCATTTTACCCCGTCTCCCCAGCACTTTAATCTTTTCCGGCTTGAAACTTCTCAGCTTTTTTTTCCTTTAAATATGGTTTTTCAATTAATATTGAACACCGAAAGACGTCAGCTCGAAGAGGCAGAAAGTAATTTTCAGACCGTATTCGTCACAAACTTTTACATCCTAGGTAATGGTGAACCAGTCCTCAAGGAAAATGGTTTTTATCCCATATAAATACAGAGAGGATGGAGGCGATGGCCTCATGGGGGCCTTTCCAACCAAGGGTTCGTTAATACCACACACAAATGACACTAACAGAACAGGAAAGAAGCTGTAATGATATTAGAGAGGCTGCAAATTAAGAAAGTTCCTTAGCCAAAAGAACCCTTGCCAAGTAAACCAGTTACCTGTATGAATTCACTGAGGAGCAAAAAACCAGGGATATTTTAAAGAAAGAATACTAGTGTTACTGCTCTGCCCATCAAGAGGAATTCAGGCAGCACAGACCTCAAATAGGCTTTGTGGATCCTGTCACAAACAGGTTTTTCTATGATTTAATCTCTAATGCTATTATTTCTTTATGAAACTCCACGTTTTGCATTGCGGAGTTTCCTCAAATGCCTTCTTGGAAACGGAGCCACAATTTAACGTCTTCTTTCCAAGAGTAACATCTCCCCATTGAAAACAGGAATACTCTGTGAGCTTCGTGTTCCCAGCTTAGGGTAAAATGAGAATCTGGCTCCTCGCACAGGTCCAGAGGCTCCAACTCTCACCTCGTCTGCGGCACCGACCTCTTCCCGGAGCCCTGGTGAGCAGCAAACCACGAGAAATTTCCTCCTGTTCTCCCGCAGCAGGAACCGACTGGCTCGAATGTAACGTATTCCCTTGACATTAATTCAGATCTTCAGTTCGTGAACCAATCTCTCCTTCCAGTGAAGAGGAAATCATAGAATCATTTCGGTTGGAAGAGGCCCTCAGGATCATCAAGTCCAACCATTAACCCAGCACTGGCACTAATCCATGTCCCTGAGAACCTCATCTAAACGGCTTTTAAACCCCTCCAAGGATGGTGACTCCACCACTGCCCTGGGCAGCCTGTTCCAATGCCCCACAGCCCTTTGGGGAAGAAATTGTTCCCAGATCCAACCTCAACCTCCCCTGGTGCAACTTGAGGCCGTTTCCTCTGCTCCTGGCGCTTGTTCCTGGGGAGCAGAGCCCGACCCCCCTGGCTCCAAGCTCCTTTCAGGCAGTTCAGAGATCAGAAGGTCTCCCCTCAGCTCCTGTTCTCCAGCTGAACCCCCCAGCTCCCTCAGCCGCTCCCATCACACTTGTGCTCCAGCCCCTTCCCCAGCTCCGTTCCCTTCTCTCAACTCGCTCCAGCACCTCAAGGCCTTTCTTGGCGTGAGGGGCCCAAAACTGACCCCAGGATTTGAGGTTTGGCCTCCCCAGGCCCAGCACAGGGGGACGGTCACTGCCCTGGGCCTGCTGGCCACACTGTTCCTGACACAAGCCAGGATGCTGGTGGCCTCTTGCCCACCTGGGCACACACTGGCTCATGTTCAGCCGCTGTCACCAACACCCCCAGGTCCTTTTCCCCCAGGCACTTTCCAGCCACTCTTCCCCAGCCTGTAGCGCTGCCTGGGGTTGGTGTGACCCAAGTGCAGGACCCGGCACTTGGCCTTGTTGAACCTCAGACAATTGGCCTCAGCCCAACGATCCAGCCGGTCCAGATCCCTCTGTTTGTCCTTCCTACCCTCCAGCAGATCAACACTGCCACCCAGCTTGGTGTCATCTGCAAACTTACTGAGGGTGCACTCGATCCCCTCATCCAGATCATTGATAAAGAGATTAAACAGAACTGGCCCCAATGCTGAGCCCTGGGGACACCACTCGTGACCGGCCAACAACTGATTTGGCTCTGTTCACCACAACTCTTCGGGCCCGGCCCTCCAGCCAGTTCTGTATCCATGGCAGAGAACACCCATCCAGGCCATGAGCTGCAGCTTCTCCAGGAGATGCTGTGGGATACGGGGTCAAAGGCTTTCCTGAGGTCTAATTACACAACATCCATCCAATGCATCCAAAGACACAGCACACAAGGAACCACAGACCACGCTCTCCGGGTTGCCAAGTAGTACGTGGCATCCGGCAACAATCCTTCCAAATGAACAGGAATATCACAGACTCAACGTAAAATGCCATTTTCCCGTTTATCTACCAGAGCCAAAATCATTCAGGAATACATGTGTATTCAGCTTTTAGCCTTTGTGTGACTGATGCTGAAGGACGTTGTCTTAAAGGTTGGACTCAACAGCTTGGAATTCTCCTTTCGTGTTATTTCTGCCAGGCTACCAAGAGAGAGCTGGACGTTCCTCTAACCTCTAATGAAGTTGAGATCTCATTATCTACATACAAATATTTTCCTTTTTATAAAGAGTAAATAATTAAGCGGAATACACAAGTCACCTTTCAAAAAACCTGCTTCGTAAAATTAGAACGTTTGCTGAGAATATCAAGGATTTTTCAATGATCATCCAACCTATTGAGCAAAGACCTTGGCGATGCGATGAATTCGTTCTGACAGCACGCCCACTAAGGAAAAGCTGTTAAAAAGTTTTACGATACGATTAAAAGACAACAGAAACCACCAATTAGATTGTTCCATACGTGCATTTTTTTTTTCCTTCATCGTTTTAAGTGCATCCCTTGTTTCTAACCTAAATCTAACCTACTTCTCATTCGGCAGAGCTGATGTTAACAGCCCTTTATTATATCATTTCCCATTAAGGCAATTTTAGGGCAATTTTCAAGAGTGACTCAATCAAATCTTTTCTTTCATGAGCTATGGAGAATGGGAAACAAGTGGCTGGCTACAAAGGCCCATTTTTCTAAACCTTCGATCATCCTCACAAGTCTTTGCTTCAACTATTTTTGCTCTTAGCACCTCCCCAACTCGCAGACACCACCACCTGACGCAGTATTTGTAAATCAATCATAACAGCACTAAAAATACCATTTGCTTACTGGAGAGTTTTTTTCCCGCTATTGACGTACGTATTTCATTTGCCTCGGGCTCCGCAGCTGAATATCCACTATTAATGGTACATTTTTTTCTGTTATTGTGGGAATACCACAGCACTGACTCCTCCATCCACAAAACCTGCCGGTATTTTTTTTGTTCTTGGGCCAGATCAGAAGAAATTCGGCGTACAAACCCACACATCTTTTCTTTACAACCCTGTTTCATCGCAGATCCACGCCGCATTGTAGTCCTTTATCATCTTCATTTAAATCTCTGCTTCAACTGCAAATATCAGCAGTAAGGATTTAATATTTTCACTTATATCTGTTGAAAAGCTTAACTAGCAAATGGCCAAGAACGAACCAAAATAAGCCCCTCCTGGGGAAATGTTATTTTTGAGAAGTTCTACTTAACTAGTTATTAGTTATTAGCAGAAAATTAAGAAAATGAAGGCAAGGAGAAATTAGAGGACCAGCTGAAGTACTGCACAGAACACTAAGGGTTTTCACACAATTTCTGCTCTCTCTCAGAGATAAAAACCCTCCTGAATCACTGGGTTTATGGTTGTTAAACACTAGTTTTTGAATTTGGGAAGAAAAAAAAATACTGATTAAGATGCTGAGAGAAATGCACACACGTTTTCCTTCATCGCAGCCGGACTCTGCCCCGAAGTAAAAAAGAACACGTACTTGGAAACTTTAAATTCATTTACACCACATAATTGAGTGTGTCCACAAAGCTCCTCATCCAGCAGCCACATTTTAGACCACGAATACTGAAAGGTAAGATATTAAATGACAAAGCTCTGGTGGAAGTTATGCTTAAGAAGGGGAATATGAGCAAGAGAAGTTACTCGATCATTACTCAGGGCAGGTGGGATCAATCTCATCACACACTAAGTTATAGAACACGCAGTATCCAACTAATACAGATAAATAATTTATTCTCAATATCTAAATTCTATATAAATCTTTAGCCTATGGGGAAGAGAGG
Source organism: Pampusana beccarii (assembly GCA_013399365.1). Classification (NCBI taxonomy): domain Eukaryota; kingdom Metazoa; phylum Chordata; class Aves; order Columbiformes; family Columbidae; genus Pampusana; species Pampusana beccarii. Next base: position 71,013 of record VWYH01002497.1, on the reverse strand, counting down.
TATGGACAGAGTCTGAATTAAGGTCCCCAAGAATTGATTTTATTCAGCATCACAAAATGGGTGAAACCTTCAATTCTGCAGGTGATATTATGCTCTTGTGGGTGGACAAAAGCCTTTGCAACAAGAAAAAAAATCCAGAAGGATCTCACGATACGAAGCAAGTCTCTAAAAGACAGCAGGTACACTGATGTAGATAGATGTGACGTATTTAGGGGGATCAAAATATTCTGAGCAAATGCCTCCTTAACCACTGCAACAGTTGCGCTTTCTCCAGTTCCAGCTGCAGAAGCCTGAGTCCCTGTTTTCTCCGAACTCAGCAGCTCAACGCTGACCAAAAAAAGGGCAATAAAACACTGCGGATCACCAGAAAGGCTACTGAAAACACGGTATTTATGTTACTGTACAAAAAGCATCCACGTCTTGCGTTCAGCTCTGGGCTGGGGGGGTCACTGCTCTCACCCAGCTGCACCTCTTGGGTTCACAAAGTCCCGTCGCGGTTCTGTGAGGATGTGGGACGGTCTCAAGCTTTAGACTCGACCTTTAGGAACACCCGCTTCATCACAAGTGCAGTTTTAAGAATACGCCAGCTACATCACAGGAATGTTCTTATCCTTTAATGGCTTAGAGCAAAAGGAGACGCGGTGAACTCCGAATAAGCCCAGAAAAACTTTAAAATCACTTAAAATGCTGAAGGAGGGAAATGTGTGCGCTGGCAGCGGCTCAGACCTGGCAAGAACAGCTCCAGGAGCTGCAATGGCGGAATCCTGAGGGAAATACTGGGACATTTAATGAACCTACAAATTCAAGGCCTGGGAAAGGCCTGGATGTTCCCAGCTCCTCTCCATTTGTACTACGGAGCCATAGGTTTAACAGAGTATGAAAAATCAGACGTCGTCTTGACGTCGCTCGCTATCGTTGAATTCCCCTTGTCGTTTTTCACGCCACCACGAGCCACCCATGTTTTCTAAAGGTGACGGGATTTTATAGCTCTTGTACACACACAGAAATTAGCGCCAGAAAAGGTGGTTTGAGCTCCAGGTACGACAGGGACTCAGCAAGAGAGCGGAGACGTTCCAGAACATACAATAAATGGTTTTTTCCAGGTATAGAAATGAAAACCAAGGACACAACCAGGGACAGGAGAGAGTCAGGAGAATGCATTCAGGCAAAATAATACAAAATAACTCCATTGGAGCTACACATCCCAGCCCACGATGCAAGAGACAACTGGTTCCTTGCGTGTGTTTTTAGGGGGACTTCGTTGTGGTTTGAAAAGGATAACTAGTTAAAAAGATTTAGAGCAACAGAGCAGCAGTATAACCAAAAAAACACCCCACAGTTGCTTTTTGGAATACTATTTTGCAATTTATTTTTTCTTTTTTAAAGACAAATTCTTCGAAAGTCGGGAGAGCCATTTCCCTTCGTGTTCCACCATTGCGATTACGCCGTTTCCATGGCTATGGCCCACACATGGATTCCATTGTTCCAGCAGTTTTTCAGAAGCTAGAATGCAAGTTTTAAGGGGTTTTTTGGGGTTTTTTCCATTTGAAATTACGGAACGTTCAAGACGAGCGAAAGAAGGTTGAAGATAAATCAGCGCAACCGGCACGGTGGAAGGTAAAAATTGAAGGGGCAGCTTTCCAGTAGAGAACGCACACAAAGCACTTTGTCCCAAGTTTTAACACAAGATTTTAATCTCTGCACATCCATTGTGCTTAACTAACAAAGGACTGTTACTGGTTAACACTTGCATGCATGAAAAGGCTGTAGTGTCTAAAATAAAAACCCCAAAAAACTATTTTATTGATGGGGTTAATGCAAGACAGTCAAAAAATGAGCTTGACAGCAGCTGCGGTTTTGTTCTATAAAGAAATCTGCCCCCAATAAATAAGATAAAACCTATTTTCATCAAGAATACTGATGTTTTCTTAGTCTACAAATGGAGAAAAAGTTTGCTGCAGTCAGAGTTTGTTCTCAAAGCAAAGCGGAAAATCCCTTTACAACAAAGGGGCATTTCCACAAGGATCTGAGATCAGTTCTCCGCTGAAAAATGAGAGTTTGGGGTCTTCAGGTAAGAAATAATAGAAAACTGAGGCCAACATGCTCAGCGTGCCAGCCAAATTGACAATGAATTTACCAGCACAGGCACAGGGATGAATATTTCAATAGAACCTCGTTGTTTTAGCAAGTCTTGAACATCTTAATAGGGCCACAGATCACAGGGCTTCCCATATCTCGATTGTTTGGAGCTATAACATGCTGCAAAGTGGAATTCTGGTGTGTTTATTTCATTATTATTATTATTTTCAGAAAAACCTAAGTCACAAAGGTACGTTGTTTCAAGAACCATCCAGACAGAGTAAATTATTTGACAAAGAACAGAGCACACAGAGGCCGATGAGAATTAGGAAGGAGATCAAAAGAATCATTATTATTTCTATCGTTAAACAAGCATACGTCACTAGTTATAAGCCAAAAAGAGCCTGTCTCAGGGTCTTAAATAGGAATTTAGGGGCAATAAAGATGACAAATCAGGCAAAAGAGTCATTATAGAGCTGTGTATCATGCATTCACCTAAACTGACATAATTAATTTTTCTTGCCATGTTTCATCACAGTATTTGTGTTCGGTTGGCTCCTTCTCCCGACTCCACAGCAGAGGAAACACCAGAAATAGAGGAAAAAAATATATATTTTTCCCTAATTTCTTCTCTGCTTCTGTCCCTTTTTATAGAGTTTTCTAGAGGGAAAGAATCAAGAGGACAAACTGAGCCCACTAAAAACCCACAGCTTGGCATCATTAAGATTCTATCAAGCCCCAATTGCAATTTCAGATAGTATTTTTCGCCTTCATCCGCCGCTCTGTTTAATCAATTTAATGCTCAGTAAAAACTTAATTTGACAAAATTGAATGTATTCTTTCTCTCTGCCTCTGGCACGAAACGGATTAAGACCACCAGAAATACTTGCGGAAAGATTTAAGATTCATTACATCTTAGGTGGCAGATAAACATTAGATACGCTATAAACCCTACAGTCTGTAGCCTCAATACCGCGTCTAAGAGCTGTGGGGTTTTTAATTAACGCTGCAATTACCTCCCTAGCAGCAAAACCAAGTTGTGCCTCCTACACTGGGATTTTCGATGTAAAAATCCCATAAATTATTATTTCGTACAATAGCGACAAACTCCGCAGACACTGGGGAGAAAGAACGAGGACGGCAAAGGCAACTCGGAACGTTCTATAATTCTACGAACTCGTGATTTATTATATATACATTTCACATCCTCTGGTCGAAACCAGGTAGGATAAACGCACGGTGGAACAGAACGAGGTCCGGGTCACAATGGGGTAAAACAAGGAGCTTCCGACCCTACCCCAAATTTCGCCAAGTTCCATTAAAATTAGCCAAGGTGACGTTAACGCTGCCGTCAGGGCTGTCAAACCCATTTTCCTCACAAATAATTAACAAACCAATTGTAAGGATGGCAGGAAAGGGATCCCGGCGGGAGCGTTTCATTCTTTCTCAGCTAAAAATCACCGCGTCCCTCTAATTCCAACTTACCTTGTAAGTATTTAAGTACCACAGAGTATTGCGGGTGTATTTGAAATGGATTTTAACTCTACCATGGTTTTCTATCTAGACACGACTTCCTAAAATTAAAACAAAAAATCCAATACAAAATGCATCTATTATTAAAAAAAGCCTCAAATTTACTATTTTGCTGACATGAAGAAACAGCATCGTCTCACTCGAAAAGAGTCAAATATTTCAGTAACAGCCTTTTCCATTTACACAAAGGGATCGTATGGTGTCTACGCTTGTCCAAATACATCGGACTTGAACTTGCTTTGTTCATGTATAAAATGCAATACTAACAGTGAATACTGTTAATAAATACTGCTATTGTATAAATACTGTTAATGTAAATACGGTTCATGTATAAGCAGACAAGTTAACTGAACACGCATTGGCAGAATTAAAGAAAATCATGACGTGGTCATTTAAGATTAAATAGAAAAGGCCCACAAGGATCCCAATTGTATCAGCGTATTCAGCACGGCCCTGTGTGGGTTGGACTCGGTGAACAAATATTTTCTGCAAAAGGACAAGAATTCAAGACCTTTTCCTTTACTGATGATTTATCAGGAATAGAAGAAGGAAAGACCAGTTTTCTCTGCTCCCGGCCCAGCGTCAGATGTCACCGAACCCCACAAGAACAAAGAATTCGACTTGGTCACAACGATTATGAAAAATAAAACTGACAGTTGTTTCACGCGCTTTCAACCTCGGTAACAACAAGAAGGTGATTTTTTTGTTGTTTAATTACGCTGTCATCTAGTTTTCAAATTATCATGTGTCAGGTACCCCCAGCACACTCAGTTATTTCGAATACATTGGAATATCTTCCATCTCCCATAATGTGCAAAAGACACACGAAATACTTATGAAAAAAGTAATATTAATCAAATATTGAAATAAGATTGAGTTCATCAAGAACTCTTTTCCCTGATCTTCTCTCTCCAAATCGCATCCTAAAACTCACCTGCAAAAATTGGAGTTCAAGCTCATTAATGAGTAAGAACACAGCTTAAGGTCTAAATTAAAAACCTATTTAAATTTCCAATAATTATTATTAAGAGTCTCCTTTTCAGTGCAAGCTGTTTCAAGACCTAAACAGGCTGAGTGGATGGGAAGTTAAATTCGCTCGCAAACACTCAGGTAATTCTGGTACAAAATCACCCAGCTGGTCCACGAGGATGCCGGTACCTCAGGACCTTCTGAACACACAAATCTGCTGCTGATATGCAGAAATAGATCAAATCAAAGAATTCTAGTGTGTATTTATTGCGGTGTCAGATCCGGTACGGTTCCTATTTATTTTGTCATTCTGCAAATTAAGCGTTTGTGACAGTCCAAAGGGATTCTGGGCTGCATATGCTCACGACGTGCTACAGAATTGGAGCTGAAATAATTTCTGCTCTGGATTTGTCTGCGGAAGATCCACATGAGAAAGGCACAAATTCTTAATAGCAGGAGGGAAAAAGGGGAAAAGAGGGAAAAAGGGGGCGAGAAGAGGGGGAAAAAGGGGAAGGAAAGAGAATCACAGAACTGATGGATCCGACCAACTACGTCATCTGATGTCCTAAGGCCAAAGTGTCGCTCTCCTGCCATCGGCTTTTTCAACGCCATCTCAAAGATGAAAAAACAATCAAGGAGCCCCCACTCTACCTGCCGAAGAGTTCAGATCATCTCGCTGTGTTACACAAACTTTTATCAACTCATCATCATCATCACCGACAAGATTTCCAGGTTGTCGGTTGTTCTTTTCAACCGCTGGACTCAACAGCTTCTCTCTATCCAACAAAGTTCCTGGGGGACTTGGAAATTTTACATTACGATCACGACTAGAGAGCTGGTTGACTTACCCCCCAACACCCCTTAAAGTTCCATATGTTATTCAGATGAAAGGCAAATCAATCGTAATATTGATTAAGAACCAAAGAACACGCATACAAACGTTTTTAAGTAGCCACGAGTGTGAACAATAAGAGTTTGGAATTTCCACATATTTTACAGGCAAACAACATCACTTTCACACGAGGAAAACTTGTTGACAGTAGTTTATTTCTTATTTTGTCCTGTCCTTATTTTCCTTTCATATTTACAAGCATTTCAATTTGCATAGCAAAACAAGCGAGTCTCCAGTCCACAAAATCAGTTAAATTTCTGAACCTCATATGTAAAACACACAGTAATTTGTAATTCAGATGCCTTGTTACCCGAACCACCACTGTGTGTTAAATTCTGGAGCTGGAGATCAATTAACCACAATTCACAAGTGCCTTGAAGCTTAAAAACCAGCAATGCACAAATCAATATTTAATTTGCAGTCAGTGTCGGAGGTGAAAATGTAACAGAAGTTATCTATAAAGTGTATATATTGTAAACAACAAAGTGAAATGAATACCAGTGTGCACTACCAACAGCCTCGGCAATTAAATACAATAAATATTTCAATGTATTTTTAAAAATATCTCATGCTTCTAACAAAAAAATCTGGGAATAACCACCCATTTCAGCTACAAACGGCAACAAATTTCTTCAGAAATTCAAGATATCACTGACAAATCAAGACACATCCTCACTCCAAAACACATTTTTGGCAATTTTAACAATAGGAGAGAACAGTAAAAATAAGGAAATGCAAATACAAAAAATATCGATGCCGCAGACACAGAAACCAGTATTAACTGAAATGGACCGATTTGCAGGAATTTTGCATTGCTGCCACTTAAGAGGGCTGAGAAAAATAATAGATCTACGATCCCCAAAAGCAATAAGCTTTTTTTTCAGTTTCTATAATTAACTATAACTTCTATGAGAGCAAAAATTCCAGACCTGAGGCTGAGCTTTGGGCCCTTCATAGAAACTGCTCCAACATTCACAGGGTCCCGCTAATTTCTCTTGGAAAATTCAAGATAAATCAGGTGAGGAATAAGAATGAATGGATTATATAGTTTTGTACTTAAAAACAAGACGAGCCTTCAGATGGATCACAACCTCCCTCCCCACCTTTTCCACATTTTACTCACTAAGAATCAAGGGCTGCAGAATTTGCAGTAGAAAAGCACTCGATGCTACAAGAATAATTAACTCTGTATTTGTGCATTTCAGCTAATTTTAAAGCCGTATTTATTTTATGCCTCCAAAGCTAAATGCTTGTTATTAAAAAAATAATATTAAATTGATATTAAAATTTTTAAAAAATAAATTAATATTAGAAAATATTAATTCCCCTTATTAGTATCATTGAACTCTGGATTTCCTTGAAGAAAAAGGCCCAGATGTCACCACATGTCCCATTCGTCATCCACACAAGGTGTTCTGGAAAAACTGGGTCTTCAATTGGAAGAAACAAACAGAAAGTCACCCAAAAAAATATTTCGAGGTCGCTGTTTAACAACCACCTTCATTCAGGGTCACATTTGTTTTGGATTTAACACAGAGCCAGAAGCACGAGGACTCAGGCTGGACACAAAGATATCCCGCGCTCAATAACCAAAGGTATCAAAGAAGGATTAAACCATCCTAACACCATGCAAAAGGAGGTGGAAGTTAATATCCTGTTTGCTTGTTTAAAAAAAAACCCAAGAAAATATTACGTAGAGGCTTCTAAGGTGAATTATTCGGTGTAATAAGAGACCAACTCCAATTTATATGTAAGGTGATTTGTAAGAGTTCGCATACGTTAAATGCGGAGGAGTATAACCTGAATTTTCTGCTTAAAATAACTGTGATGCAATACAGGAATATTACTACTAGTAAAACAAGACTAAGACTTCCAGAACCAGGAGAAAGTTTAAATACATTTACTATAAGAAAAAGCCAACCGTTTCTTTTGGGACGCCGTGATTGTAGAGGTTACTTACGAGAAAGGAACGCCCTGAAAATACCCGCTCACAGCTGCCTCGATTCCTTCGGCCCCCGACACCTGCTGCGGTTCTGCTGAGGTTTTATTGTCCTGGCCGGAACGTCAAACCCGGGAAGCAGATCCGAATGAGGGAAACGCCGACACAACCACCCGGCGGACGCCAAACCTGGAGTCCCGTTGACAACCGTGACTTTTTCAGTGCCCTTTTCCTTTCCGCATCCGAAATACTGTTTGACTAAAATAAGAAATGACCTTTTGGGTTTTAATGGGAGCCTCGGTTAGCAATTCGAAGCCTGCACAATGAAGCTGGAGCGGACTGCGTTACAATACACACGTCGTTAAAGGGCAGTTTTTAGTGGCACCTGGAACAGCTATTAATAATTTCTGCTCGGCGATCAAGGCTGCTCTCGGTACAGAGCATTATATCCCATTTAATCCATTCATTTACACGTGTGGTTATAAACTCTTCATTTTCTTCTCACATGCTCTTCATCTTCCTGAATAAGGAAACACCATCCAAGCTGCGTTTGTCAAGAATCTCGCAAAGGGAATTCGAATCATCTGCTTGACTTCTTGCCATGGAAAAAGAATGAAGTCCTGATTCACAGGTACCAACAAAAAACAAGCAAAAGAAACCACGTAACTTCTGACAGTCATCTACTCTATACCCAAGACAGCGCTATATGTGGACAGTAGGCAATAGAGTCAAAAATAAACCGCTATTCCTTCCAAACCCTGCGACGGTAAATGGATTTAATGAAATTCAAGTACAAAAAGCACAGCGTTATTTCCAACGCTTGCGGTCCACAAATCCACTTGCCAAAAACTCTTTTGCCAAGGTAGAACATTTTAAATGGAGACAAACAGAAGAATGCTTTTCATAAACGTGTTGCGCTCAACTACAAGCTCAGCAAACATATTTAAAGCATTTACTAATAATTTCGAAAGAAATGGGCATCTAAAGAATTACGATGCCCAAGGAAGATGGACACGACTCAAGGTGCCAAAGAAATAAGAGAATAAGCAAACCAAGTTATCTACAAGCATCTAGACACAAAGGGGAGTTTTATAGCGGCTGTTCACATGTAACTGGTAACGTGGCTCATAAATACACGAGAAGGAAAAAAAGTCACATCATGCACTGCAGTATTTTCCACCAGCTTTACACTAGGAAGGAATAACCAACCACACGTATACAAAATGAGATTTCTAGCAAGACGATCATATAATAGAATATCGGGAGGTTTTCGTGAATCTCACGTGAACAATCACCATTGAGATGACCGAGAGAGGGGGAAAATAAATGAGAAAATTACCATTACATTGGGACTTGTGAACAAAGGTGCCCAACATAAGGAAGATGAGTCACCCTTTCCAGTTACACAACGCTGAGAATGGTTAAGATCGAATATCAGGGCCCGTTTGGAGCACAGCGCAATATTTACAAGCCCCAAATTTCCTCAGGAGTGGAATTCCCCTCATCCCAGGCCCTGCGAATTAAAACCCATTTCAGGAAACACACCCAAGGCCACGGCTCTTCAGAGGAAGTGCTGCCAAAAAAAATAACCCAGATATTTCCTCACTACAGCGCCCACAAACCAACCTCGGCAACCCCCCCGTTGTCACTTGCTGCCTATCGAGCTGGACAATATTTTTTCCAGCGTATTTTATGACTCGGAACGTTTGTATCCACTAATCTTCTTTGGTTTTTTATAAGGACACTCGACCTGGTCTGCAACTCCAAGATGCTCCACCAATAACAAACAGGATCACAAAGGATAAAACAGAAAGCCTGACAAGCCTAATTCAGTTTACAGGCAAAAATTGAACTTGAAAAGGTTATAGTCTGGTTTGGATTTCGGTCTTGATGCTCTCATAAAATTCTCTTCAAGTTTTCTTTCTCCAAGCAGGAAGGTAACGCATTTTTCAAGGTGCAAGGTTGATGTGGAGTTGATCCACTGAAACTTGGACATACTGAAGAGTTTAAAATACGCACCAAGATGCACATCATCACTGATTATTTTCTATAAAAATGGTCCTGGTGAAGGATTCAGAATAACCTGCTGCTGTTAGAAATTCTCCTAGGCCAGTGTTAAACTCTTGTGGATTTCCTGCAGCAAATAACAGATATTAACCCATTAATCAAAATACAGGATCAAAGGACTATCATACATCACCAGCAAGCAAAGTGTCCTTATAGAAACAGGGCTACAGCCAATTTAAATGCAAATATAACCCTGCGTTTCCCAAAAGCAGTCAGTTTACTTTTAAAGAAGTGCCAAGTACACTAGTGGGATGGAACAGAATAGCTAAAACGAAACAGAATTAGTTTTGCTTTCTAGACCAATAGAATGGGTCGCACCCACCTTCGTTATGACTATAATTAAGAGCCCGTCACCACAATAGCTAAAAAACCCCCCATGGATAGACATGCTTGACTTCAGATATAAGAACTACTCCTACTGATTTGAACACGTTGAACACGGTTCCACAAACTGGAACACGTATGTGTTTGCAGGGCCGGGATGAAGGAAAAACAACTTGTTTGGTATACAGACTAAAGAGACGATTAAAACTCTTACTTGGTTCTACCTCGGTAACGTATTCTGAGATAATGTTATTAAACTCCGCTTTCAGAAGCCAGGAGGAGCTCAAAGCACACAGGTGTTATTGGCGAGATGCAATATGCGTTAATTATCTTGACACTTGGGAACGGAGTGGTTATTCTTCACAGTTTTAAGTGCAAATTGAAATCCCAGAATCACACAGAATCACAGAATGTTCGGGATGGGAAGGGACCTCGGAAGATCATCTAGTGAAACACATTTTGTATCAAGAACGGAAAAGGCCTGAATGTATTAAAACAAGATTCCACGCAACGCATCCCAGACATACAGAAAACATAGATCTTTAGGATTTCGTTAGAGAAGTGTTTCTCACTGTGAGAGATAAAAAGATACATTAATTTCTCTATCTGCCACGCTGTTTTTAAACTAGTGCTATGCCGGATACAAGGCCGCTCATCAAATACTAGTTTAATCCCAACCGAAATCAAACCATCAATCGGAGCACATCCGATGGCACTTGCAACAGGGATACAACCAGGAGAAGATCCTTTGGAAGCTGTTGGTAGGTGGAAGTGCTGGCACCACCTGCTCTCAATGGTTGGCTGCTGTCTTTGAAAACAGACAATAAATACCATACAATTACATCTACTCCTACCTACAGAACCCCTGCACCGATCTGCGGCCTGAAAAGTCAGAATTCTAAAGCTAAACAGAACTGTTGCTCGTAATCCCTTGCTATTGATACACGGCTTCCTCACCCACTAATAAAGAATCAGTAAATAACTATGAAGAATAAACTATGAGCTGAAGCAGTTCAGTGCCACCCATGCATTCAGGGTTTCTGGACGATGTTACCAGAGCCATTTCGTTTTCCACAATCACCGTGTTTTTCTCTTTCGTGGCCACAGGTCTTGATATCTGGGGGGTTAAATACAGAACTGCCAAGAACCTTCAGGTGCTGTTACAGTGAGAGATTATGGGAGTGTAAATTTTAAGAAAATGGCATGTCTGAGAACAGCCCTAAAACTGAAACCTTTCATCCTAAATTCACTCCGTCTAATACACTAAAAATCACCCACCATGGCAAACTTAACAGGGAAAAACCCGACCCGTAAGAAAAGGGTTTGGCCACTGCAGCGAATACACAATATTAATATATTTTTGGTCCCAAACAAGGTAGCGGTTCCACAAAACAACGTATGTGAATGAAAAGACTGTTGTGATACACATGGGAGCTTTAATTCTTGCAACACAAATACACGACTTACAACAAATAAAGCAGCCGGGTAAGCAAGAGATTCAGTACCATTTTCTGCTGGGACTGTCATTCCAGTATTTGCATTTATAACACCCATTTCAAAAAGTAGCACTAATTTTTTCCTCTCATTTCCACTAATAATTTACCAAATCCCCAGCGAGAAAATACACACATACCGTGTAAACCAGCCAAGTCACAAGTACTTGCAATTCACACTTAAGATCTTCCACTTCCTCTTCTTCTTCTTCTTCCTCTCCATTATATTTCACGGCCTTGTTATTCACAGGGCTGGTTTTCTAGAAAGCCTTATCTGGGAAGGTACCGTAAGATATTTACCTAACAAACTAATAAATACTTAGTCGTCATGGTTTTACCAGGATATGACTCACCGTGGCCTTCGACAAACCGTGTGCTCCAAGGAACAAACGGCTCCGGTTCACAAAACATACAAATGTGGGGTTTTTTTTGGCCCACCATATCACGAGAGTCATGGCTGCTCCTTTTCAAAGGTCAAACGAAATGAAACCGAGCGTAAAAAACCTGAAACCGCAGCTCTGATTTTACACGGGATAAACCGGTTTGCCCCTCTCCCCTTCTTTTCTGGATTTGTCGCACAGTTTTCTATCTTCAAAAAATACTTTTAAGATGTCCAGGTTTCCATCTGAATCATAATTCGGATTTAACACGATATGCAAGGCAATAAATTTTAGTCTTAATTGATGAAAATATCAATACTAGCGCTTTTTGTTCCAACTGAAGCCCTTTGGGTTTTTTCCAGTTTAGGTGACAAAACCAGTTTGTAAACGACTCAACTTATTCCTCAGAGTGGTGAAAGTAGATGGAATTCCTCATAAAAAAAACCTATTTGCATAATACAAACATCATCCCATAGCAGAAAAGGGAAGGGAGAAATTAGAAATGAGAAGCAATTAGTCACCATAAACTTGAAAATTGAAGTTTAAGAAAGGCTGAGTAACATCCAGACCGCTCAGGAAGGAAGAAGCAAAAAAGGCACTGAAAAATCAAGACATTTACCCCTGAAAATGTAGATAGGATATGCTAAGTGACCCGCTGGTGTTTCATGAAGGCGAAAATACAGAGCAGAGGCAAGGCAGAAAAGAATAATGATTAAAAAAAGGATACAAGTTATTCTAGCCAGACGCAAATGTAAAAATATTGCAAACATCTATAGATGTCAGCACCAATCAAAGCACCGGTCAGAAATACCAAATATACTGAGGAATAAAATTGAAGTTTCCAAGTACAACCATTGACCCTGGGAGAGGGGGGAGAGCACAAGGAATCCAAAAAAACCAGAAGAGCAGAAATAGGTTCCTATAATACCAATAATATTGTGGTTACTCAACTCCCTCTCTACTCCCGCTTATAGCAAAACTATGTCAGATCAGGCCAAGTGCCCCTATAGTGAGGATTCTGCTCAAAACAAATTATTCTGTACTACAGAAAAGCAGAATGTGAAAATATATAATCATTAATGTTTTGCTCCAAAGCCAGCACGTCAGGTCGGTCGGACAATTCCCAGGTAAGTGGGTTTGGTCGGCGAGAAAACACCTTCAAAATTCCTCCCGCGCACAATAAATTACTCGCTATAAAAAAGATAAACCAGGAAATTCTGGTTTAACACCCACTGTTTAAAAACCTGGATTTCCAACGATAATTACGAGGCAAGAACGGCAACGACTTTGAAACATTTTACCCAGAATAAAACCTTGTGCAGAAGCGAAATCGGAAGCTGTTCCGCTTACCTTAAGAAGATTTTCCAGCTCTCAGCAGCGGGTGCTCAGCGCAGGATGAAACATGAAACCTGCAAGAAACGTTTAGAATTGATGAGGGTGTTTTCTGGAGTGGTCAAATACCCAACAAACTTCAACACAAATTACTGAGGTTCTTATCCTGATGACAAGATAACCGTCCAAAGGAGCTGCAGTACATGGCCTGCTCTACAAGTGCAGGTTATTTAGCTGGAAGCCCTTAGGGTAGGGAAAAATAAAATTAATTTTTAAAAAAACAAAAAATAAAGCCACCGCACATCACAAGTTTGTATAAGTAGAAGCCAGGGGCTTATGTTTGAACTCCAAATGGATCCCTTGCAAAGCAAGTTGCCAGAAATCCTGTAGGTGTCATGAAAGTAACCTAAAAAACTCATGAGTTGTACAGTTTTGGTATTTTGAAGAATGAGGAGGGTTAAGAAGGATTCTTTACTCTAGCTAACACACATTTAACGGCAACAACAAAGCAGCGAGTACTGAAAACTCTCGTGAATGATTGAAAATATTAGCAGCATCCAGATCCGGAATTCTGCTTCTCAAAAATAAAATATATATATACACTATAGGGACAACAGCCACACCAGTAGAAAGCCTCGGTTTACACATTAAGCTCTTACAAATCAATTTTTAAGAACTGTTTCTGAACCTTCATTCACTGTAGCTACTTAATATTTCCCCATATACAAAGGCCACCGAAAGACGTCCACAAAAGAAGAGAATGTGATGGATAAAGTTACATTAAAAAGTACAAAGAAACCGTGTTGAGATTTTTAACTGTGCACCTAAGCTGTAATAAACTGAAGAAAAAAAGAAACCGCTCCGATTTATACAAGAAAGTCTGAAAAATGAACCACGGACACTCACCTGAAACACACATTCATACCATTGGGAAAATATCACTGAGAATTTGAACTGGTTTATGGGGGCACTGCCCCAAAATACCGATTTTAAAGTTAATACAGGACCTGTTGAATCAGCCGGTTGTCCCGTTATCTCCAATAGACTGAGCAGCTTTCCCCAGAATAATGTTTGCTCTGAATATTTTTAGAGAATTAGTCACGATTTGGGACATTTTGTGAAAACACCAACGATTAACACAATGGGAACAACATCCATTCTGAGCAGGGAAATCACCCACGAGGCTGTTTCTCAAATTGAGAAACCTGCGCAGTTATTGATTAAAATAAAGATGTTTTCCTACATGGCATAAGTTAAACTTCCACGTAATGACCTTTTCCCGCTATGGGAAGTTGCATCAATAGCACCAGTAAAGCATTTGTTAAAATAACCCTGTGTGTAATACCACGGGACTTAGACGCAACGTCAAAAATGCACCAAACACAAATACTGGAAAAATATTAATTTAATTGCTTGGGCATCAATAATGCAAACGCAAGCATGCTAAGTTATCCCACTGATTTTCAATAGAACTACCCATGTGTGTAAAATTCGATGGACGAATGCACGCTGCTGCGATGTGATGTTGGACGGGACAGCAAGTCCAGAGCAGAGAAGCAGAGAAAAAGGAGCATCTCTTTTGGTCATTACAAGAGTAACGCAGTCAGAAATGATCCGAAAAATGAGATTATTTCATCTCCCTCTCACCAACAGCTACTTCCAGGTTCACCTTTTGGGGTTTTTTTTTGGTTGGTTGGGGTTTTTTTGGGGTTTGGAAGGGACCTGGAAAGCTCACCCAGTGCAATCCCCCCGGAGCAGGAACACCCAGATGAGGTTACACAGAAGGGGTCCAGGCGGGTTTGAATGGCTGCACAGAAGGAGACTCCACAACCTCCCTGGGCAGCCTGGGCCAGGCTCTGGCACCCTCACCATGAACAAGTTTCTTCTCATATTTAAGTGGAACCTCCTGTGTTCCAGTTTG
>VWYH01002497.1:42547-55622 GCA_013399365.1 Pampusana beccarii | reverse complement strand
AGAGGCCTCCAACTGGACTCTGCCCCATTAACCACAACTCTTCTTTCCTTCAGCCAGTTCCCAGTTCACCTCATTACCCGATCATCCAGACCATGATCCCTCAGTTTAGCAGCGAGGATGCTGTGGGAGACCGTGCCAAGTGGCACCTCCCCACGTTACTTACAGATTTACTCCATCAATTCCTTAGGAAGCAAGTGGTGGCAAGAACCATCCCGTGCTCCACTCCAGTTTGACCAGGAATGCTTCTTAAAGCATCAATTAGTCTCGTTCTAATTGGGATGAACGCTGAAAGCTTCTAAAGCCGCCAAAAGGAGATGAAACATAAAAAGTGGTTTGGGTTGAGCGAAATAGGGTGCTTTTATTTCAAGTTTTTGTATGTATCTTACAAGATGCTTTATTTAAAGTAAAACAAACAAACCGCAAATACATCTACTCTGGGGGGAAGAAAGGGGGGAAATTTTCCATAGCGTTTGAAGTTTTTCTACCTTTCTCCACTAGGGACAGATTTTCGGCAAACTAGCACTATTTAAATGGTAAGTTTAATACAGTTTTTTGTCGGGGAAAATTATTCCTTTTTAGACTTTTTCCAACCGACTGTAAGTAGCCAATTTGGTCCAGTTTTGTTTCATGTTTTTACCCAGTTTTATCTGTCACTCTGTATTACCCCATTTCCCAAAAATAAGACCTACCCCAAAAATAAGCCCTAGCATGATTTTTCAAGATTTTGGAGGATGCTCGAGATATAGGCCCTACTCCAAAAATAAGCCCTAGTTACAGCTCATTAAAAAGTCAATTTAAATAGTGTCCAGGCAACTATACATGTAAAAAAAGTAGAATTAATTTGCAATAGGATGCAGCAGGAGAGATGTGACAATGTGATGACATGGCTATATTTGAGAAAATGCTGGGTTTTTTTGTTCAAGAATAACTGCAGATTGTTGTTCATGGAAAAATAAGACATCCCCTGCAAACAAGCCCCAATGCATCTCTTGGAGCAAAAATTCATATAAGACCCTGTCTTATTTGGGGAGAAACCTTATTTTCCTGTTAAAAATCACGCATAATCCTACCTGGTTTTCAACTAAAATATGGAGCATTTTACTTCTAGATCTAAACCTCCATATACAGCTACCTTGAATGCTCTTTGATCATCTTCTTCAAGAAAATTTGTCCTTTTTTCTTGTTATTTCATTAATATACTCTTCTTACCAGGATCCACACAGGACACAAGATTTTCTTCAGCAGAGATGAGACATAATTATAGCTAATTTACCTGCCATGTCATTGTTCCTGACAGTTATACAGTACATACAGGTTTTTAGATGCTCTCCTGTGTAAAAAACTGTTTATACACAGCTCTTTCACACCTCGAGCAATGAGGGTAATGGTACCTGGGTACCAAACCATAATCTAAAATACAGTTATTGTACAGATGGAGAAACAGGCATTGTAATCTTATTTAATGGCTTTGTTAGTATTGTTGTTGTTCCATTGTGAATGGGGATAATGTAGGAAAATCCACTTTGGGGCATCAAAAAGCACCTGGACGTTGGGTACTTTCAGCAGTAGAACCAAGAACAAGAAACTAGGCAGAAAAACAGTCCAACACAGCCCAAAGTACGGCCTGGTAACAAAAGAGAGGTCCCAGAAAAGTCAGTTACTGAATTCTACACCGACTCAAAGGCGCTATCTGCACGGACACAACGCTGTGAAGATTTAATAGCTTTGGGAACTCTGGGTTTGGAATAATTGGTGTAAAAGCACCAATTAGATCTTAACATTGCTCAGTGTCTTGGACACTAAAAGTCCGTAAAGCAGGATTTGGAACAGACTCATCGGACCCAAACATACACATTTTACCACAAAACGCACCCATGCGGCCACTGTCAGCCCCACCACCTTAGTTCTAGTGACACTTTTAATATGATCCTTATAACTGAATTGGGGAAAGAAATGCAAGCTTCAGTAAGATCTCACTTCCATATCATATTAAAACTACCAAAAAATAAGAGTCCATATCACCTCCTATCCATAAGGGCCATCACACAAAACCAGCTATGAAAAAAACCAAAAATTAACACCACAGAACACAACACAATAACATTTAAAACTGCTGTAACACAGACCTGGTTGAAAAACGATCCTATTTCAAGTGACAGCTGGGTATTAAGTGCTTGCATCATTTGCACTCGGGCACCGCAGTTTCCCCCTCCCCATTTCGTTCTGGCTCCGCTTCACATCCTTTGTCAAGGTTCACTATGTTCATCTTGCCCTTCCGAAACTCTTCTTGGGTTGCTGAGTTGAGGTCTTGCCTTATTTTCCTACTTCCATCAACTTCAGGAATAAGTTATTAAAGCAATTGTGCTGCATGTACATTTATTTTCACCCTTCCCGTAGCTCCACGCTGTCATCTCCTACTTGCTGTAACACCACTGATGTTCCTATTCCCACTTGAGAAGACTCTAGTTCAGTATCTATTCCAACAGAAGTAACAGACTTTGGAAAGAAAGAAATTCAATGCAATCCATATTTATCTCCCAAAAGCCACATGGATAAATACATTACAGAACTCCACAATTTGCTTCCTAGGAAGGGAATCTCCGTTCAACACCCAGATTATTAAACACTCTCAAGGTTTTGTTTGCCTTCAAGAAAAGAAAAACCTGATTTGGTTGTAAAATGAAGCCACACAAAGAAACTCTCCCTTTGTAGCCTACGACACAACGCAACTTTCCCTTCATTTAAATCCCCATCGGAGGATTAATCGCCGACGCCGCACACCATCTTCTTCTAAAAGTGCCTCATCTGCTGAAAAAAACCCACTCGGTGGTTTAGTCATCTTGTGTAGGGAAGGAAATCCAGAGTACGAAAGCTTAATTTTATTATAAAAATGAAATATGGACACAAACTCCAGGCAGAAGATGGAATGGCAGCGAATTTAGCGTTACATCCCGCTCCTTTTGACTCCATTCTTCACCCAATTTACAGGGGCTCTGCCCAAGTTATTTTTGTTTCCATCTAGAACCCAAGAAACAAGTAATAATTTCAATCTAATATTAGAAAACATTCAAGAAGATACAGAGCAGAATATTCCCACAAGAGAAGCACGTGCCACACGCTTCTTTTTTTCTCCCTATTTCTCTTATAAACGTCAATCCTTAAACTGCACCATCAAAAGACGCGGGCAAAATAAAAGGAATATTATCCACTAATGGAAATGGATTGTTTTTTCCTGATAACCACTGATTAATTAATATGTCCCAAAACAATTTATACACATATGCACTGCATATATGCATCATGTATGATATATAACAATGCTATCCTCCTCCTTAGAGGAGACACCCCTCCCACAGCCACAATCCTGCCACTTCCAAAGACAAGAAATCCACGTCAATCTGGAATTTATCAGATTATCCTGATAATGAAGACTTAGTATCTAGTCTGACTAGATATTTTGACAACCGATTCAACAGAATCCATTGCAAATGATGAAAAAGAAGCTTCCCATTGCCTTCACACCACATAGGTATATTTTCGAAACAACCCCAGACCACAGCAAACAGCTCACAGGAGTTCATATACATCACACAAACGCACATTCGCAGCTCCGCCTTTAAATTCAGAGACTTCCCGAAAGCCAAACGTAGCACTAAAACGTTAATCCCAGCAGCTCCCACCTCTAAATTTTCACTTATTTTTTAAAAACGATCCAATCAATGAGTTTATTCGTTCATCAGCAACATCTCAGGTGCAGGGCGCACCATTAATATCGGTTTGCAGAAGAGGCTGTACAAGCAGAGCCGGCCATGCGTACCACGGCTTCATCAATACTTGCCCCAAAGATTACCCCATTCTCTTTCCCCATCTCACTAGTGACTTTTCTCCCGCTGTGACAAAACGCTCGGCAATATTTCGACCTGCTTTAAAGCAGATTAATCCGAGTTACAATTAAGGGGAAGCAACGTCGAAACACAAGGTATCATCTTAAAGGGTTGAAGACAAAGTCTAAATTCACCAGTAAGCAGCTCATAATCCTGTTTTTCAAGCCAGATCTAGGTAACATCTGCATCTACAGAAAAGCACAGCAGCTTCATTCAAGGAAAGGATCTTCTTTCTTCGACCTTTAAAACCATAAACGACAATAACATTCCACAAAGAAAATACAAGATGCTACATCAAAGCTGCAGAGTCTCGGGCAACAGTTACCGAGATAACAGAGAGAACTTGTTTACAGGAGCTCAGAGAACACTATTAGTTGTGGGATTACTGAACAAACACCTTTTGACCATCGGCGTGAACCTGGGAACAAAAACCCGACGTTCTTTACCAGTCGGCATCGCTGGATGGGACTGCAGAGCTCACCCTGTCAGCTCCTGAGGTCGGGAGAAACAACATTTCCTTGCTGACAAGCATTTAATTTGTTCTTAAAGACTATCAGCGACAAAAGCCCCCTCCCTAATATATTCCAATGGTTTGTTACTCTTATTTTTAGAAGTCTCCCTCTCCAGGTAACTAACCCAAGTCTTCAGTTCTACTATTAAAGTCAATTATTTATCGTTTTACCCCCATAAGCCTTTATCTTCTTCCTCCTTGTAGTAGCCTAACGCACAAGAACAACTGAACTTGTTATCTCCTTGTAGTCTTAACATCTTAATCTGCTCAACTCTTGTGTCTCACATCCTTCAGGCACCTGATTCTGCTACTGAAACATCCAAAAGAGAAGAAAATCCCCCCTCAATGTACAGTGCCCAAAACCGAACGCAGCGCTCGCATTAAATCCTTCCCAGACCGAATTCAGTAGAATGATTATTCCGAGTATTTACATTTCTTTCCACAAAAGGTTAATCACAACCTGAGCACTAATCAATCAGTAACCTGCACCTCTTCTAGGGCTCGAAAAGGTTTGGTTTGAGCACGTATCAGAGCAACGAAATTCAAACGGCACTAAATCCAGAGCAGGAAGGGGCTGTGGAGCATCAGAACAAGCACAAAAACCAACCGGCTTTGTGATTTATACAAACTACAGTGCAAATGACAATTAATAAACCAGCTGGAACCTAGAAGCCTCTAGGATACCGTGCTTAAGCCTGAAATGGAAAACGAGAGCCGATAAAAATTCAGAATTACTTCTTCAGCCGTTAATTAGCAGCATTTCTCATAACGGTGCTGTTAACATCAGGATAAGAACAGAAATTGTAATTTGTAACATTTGCAAAGAGCTGCAGGGCAAGGAGGAGACCCCCACATGTCCATAGCCTGTAAAGGTTCCTTGGGCGAGGGCTGGCAATAGAAAATGAGCTAAAAATGTACCAAAATCCACCAGTCTGCAACAGAATTTAAAATGGCACTCGGAGATTAAAACCCTCCAACTCCTGACCCACCTCAGATAGACACACATTTCTATCTACGTATCATCAACCAGCTTTCGTTCCCCCCTCATTAAATAAAAAGCATTTTATTTAGTAATTTATTCAGTCCTGCGTCCGGCGTTGTGCAAGGTTAACAAGTGCACTGACAATCGTGAATTAACGACGATAGCCATGCCAAGGGTCATTCCAAGTGGGATGATGGCACCTTAAATGAAAAACTTTGATTCAACATCATGGTTTCTGCTTTTCGGTACTTGAATTCCCCTTACAAAAAGCGTTTGAGACTTGCCATGTGTTTATATGCCAGTGGATGAAGCTTGAGCTACACACTGTCCTTATTTTAAATGGGAATCAACAACAGCATGGCAGATAAATTAGTTTAGTCAACATCAAAAGGGAAAATAAGCCCCAAAAGAGGCAGAAATAAAATTCTCGCCTCCTGACTTCCAATGCCGTGTTTGTATCAATGTTTCCCATCTCATCCATACATTAAATTAAACAATATTCCCTGAAAATT
This sequence comes from Pampusana beccarii, assembly GCA_013399365.1. NCBI lineage: Eukaryota > Metazoa > Chordata > Aves > Columbiformes > Columbidae > Pampusana > Pampusana beccarii. The sequence continues at coordinate 49,733 of VWYH01002497.1, read as the reverse complement.
GTTTCAGAACAACTATGAGGCCTTGGTACCTTAAGCTTCAATGATTGTTTGCTGCTACCCTTATCTACAGTGACGCTGAATAAATCTATACGGAAAATTAAATGCGTTCTCGAGGTGTTAAAGTCTACATCTTATTATTTATTATTCTATCTCTTTCCACCACCGGTTAACAAAAATCAGTGGTATCATAAACGAGAGGTCCAAGGAACTGGCGAAAACACAAGAAAACCTCCACCAAGTTCTGGAACTTGCTGGCACGGGTGAAGGAAGGGAGATAAGGACTGATACAAAAATAAATACTCATAATTCTTTCCAGCAAGTCAGCTCAAGCAGCTGAACGAAGGTACCTGTTACACGTGGTGACTTCGTGTGCTCCTGCCCAGGCTGTACAATCAGTTGTGAAGAAGCAACTTTGCTTTAAACAGCTGCCACTGCAGAGCAGCATCAGTAAAAGAGCAAACGGGACCAAGGAGGACACAGCTAAAAACTGAGGTGTAAGCAGGGATGAAAGAACCACGAGTGTATTAGAAATAGCAGGGGAAAAAGGTGGGAAATAGCTCGGTTAAGTAACCAAAAATAAAAAGGTTTTAAACACCACCTTTTTTCTCCTTTTTGTATTAACCTTTGAGAAAAGCGGGCAATACAAATCCCACTACTCCAAAAGCAGAACACGGACAATTTTTCTCCTCAAAGGACAGAAGGATTACAGCTGCCCAGTGCGAAAAAGGAAATCAAGAACAAATACCTATGCGAAAACAAGAAAACAGCAGATTTTATGCTTTCGTGCTATCTTTCCTAGAACATTAATTTAAAAGATCACCTAAAATCACTAAGAGGAAATTCTCTTTTAAATATTGTGGAATTCCCGAACCTCAATGGCACGGGGTTTTACCGAGGACAAACTCTCCTCAGCATTCACGCTGAACATAAAACCTAAACCAGACACGATGAACAGGCATTGAGTGATTGATATAAATACCCACCAGTGGGTGTAACTCAAATTGGGATTTACAAGCCTCTTACAAATACCTTCTGTAGTAATAATCTTGAAGGCAACACTAGGAAATAAATTATCAAATGCTGATGGACCTTACCGACTATTGCAGACGCCATAGATTATATCTGTAAGCTGTCCTCGTCGCATTAAGAAAAGCCTAGAAAAGAGCTGGGTACCTGGTTGAAGAGGCGCGTCCAGATCTCCAAAATACGTTATGTAGCTCGTTTGGAGCTCCTGCTAAACTAGATTTCTTGCAATTAAATTATTTGCTATCTTGGCAGCAAAAAAAACAAAACAGGAAAGAGCAACAGCTCCTTCTTCCCATGTCAGAAAAAATATTTTAAAATCTGCTGCTGATTCCTTCCTAGGAACTTCAATGGGACTAAAGGAAAAATTCTCTCTGCCTTCCAAAGAGATTTTATAGCCTGGGATGTTGGGCTTCCCCTCCATCCCCCGAACCAAAAGCAAACAAAAGCAGGAATTGCACATTTTCTTGTGCGGGTAAACAATAAGGAGCCCAAGGTTGGCAGCAGGAAGGAGCCAGCAGAGCCCTTTGGCCTCCGTCACAACAACCTCCCGACACACAGCGTCTCAACGCTTCGGAATTTATCGTTCGTCAACAGACCCAGAGCGATAGCGGCAACAAAAATCCGTAATCACCCGGTGCTGTCTCCGGGAGAACTGAAACCCACGTTGTGCTTTGCAAACTTTGGGGCAAAAGGAATGAAATTAGAGCGGGGTCTTCAAATGAGTTAAATTACAGCTGCACGGGCAGGGAAAGAGCCAGGAGTAATCACGAGAAGTTCTAAACTGACCTATTGTGCGAAGTTAGAGCCCTGCAGCAAAACGAAACCAGAGTCCCGTGCCTGCAAGTGACCCTTCCTAGGAGAAAAAAATATATATAAATTTTAAAAAATATCCCACAAATAATACTTCGATGCATTAGGAAACTAAGAAAAACTATTTAAACTTTTCTACGCGCCCCTTCGGCTCTGAACACGACAAAAAAAAAGGGCAGAGGATCCATGCAGAGAGTTAGAGGGTGGAAATAGAGAACAAAGGAAATCCAATACAGGAGAGTTTTACCAGTTCAGCTGGGGATCTGAAGAAAATTTAGACGTAACCACAATTAACGCTGATGCAAGCAAATCAGATGTTCTCCAGCAAAGCCTGTCGCCTCCAGCTTTTGTTATTTCTGTCTTCCGTTCTGCTTTTTACTTGACAGAAATCGCATTCAAACCTTGTAAACCAGAGCTCAGAAACGATTCTCCGGTTTCTTCTCAATCTATGAAGCATTGACACCAGTGATCTGCATCTCCAGACTTCGAGCGCTCCCAGGGCCAGAGAGAATTGAGTTGCTGTGGTTCTCCTGCCATATCTAGAATAATTTCCCCCATATACACGATTCCCTGTTCATGAAGACCTAATGTTCGAAAGTTGCAAGACTTGCACCCCAGTCTCAGGACGCTAAATGCTGAGCAAGCAACAAACTCCCACCTTATGAAGTTTACACGGTAGAGAGAACACGGAGTTTAAAAATAAAGGGAGAGGGGAAAACATAAACCTGTGGGTTTATAAGCCATCCAGACCCTAAATAACCAGTTTGTTCAATAGTCCATCTCATCCCCACCAACCACCGCCTGAACCTATAGCAGGACACGACACCGAGAGCTTTTAGAAAGATCCGCTTGATCATCTCCACGCAAGTTCTTCCTTTCCTACGCTAAAAAGACTATTTAAACCCAGCTATCTATCCGGATACCACATTTTCCTTTTAATTTCCCATTCTTTCAAGTCTAACAGCCACAATAAAGCACATTCACTGAACGCCACTAGAACGCACTGGGCTGCCGAGGTTTCCAAGTGTTCCATGTATTATACACAAGACACTCAAAAATCCTCCACCATTTACAAACTCTATTCTTGCATTAACCTGTACCAGGCCCGAGGGGTTTGTTTCAAACACTTAAAAAAATAAAATAACTGCTTTTAGTAGAAATCATCATTCAGGGAGACAAGAATCACCGTAGTTCAGGTGCTAAAGAAGCAGATTCAAAATTAAGAGGTTTAGAGCATTCCTAAACCATTTCTGCGATCATTCCGTACAAGAGCTCCAAGCGACACAGCAAGGACTCGTTTAGTGCGGATTTTCAAGTCCTGTAATTAAAACCTTTTTGAGAAATTAAGTCAGCATGTCCACGTTTTCGTGTTACTCAGAACTTGGAACCTCGCAATTAACATGAGAGGAACAAACGGATTTAGCCTGGAAACCACATCAGACGGGGCAAAATATCAGTCGCACACCTGAGTTTTCATTGACAGCTCTCTGCAACGAAGACTCATGGGCTTGCTGGGAAGAAGTAAATAAACCCATGTTTTCTCAGAGTGCTACAGATTTTACAGCAAAATTACGACCTAGTAAGTTACCTGTATTCTGCAAAACATGACTTTTATTTAAACACCGGCACAGGTACCTGCCAAAAACCTCGAAGCGAATACATATACTTAAGAACAACCAGCAACACAACGTACTTTAAAACTCTACTTCGAGGACACAGAAAGTTGCGTCACGGTGAAAAAGACTGTTCCAAAAATCCTGAGAGCTATCAAAGGAACGGGAATAACCTGCATTGTTACTATGAATGTTCCATCATATGGAAGACGGTACCACTACGCATGGCAACGCCGACCACAGGACCGAAAATACCAATCGTTTCGTTATACAAATGGCAAGAAATAACTTCTTGTTTCCAGAGATGCTCAGTTTCTGGAGTTACCCTCCTACGGGAAAAAACAAACACACGCATTTATATATACACTGAAAAAGAGAAAATCTCAACTATCAAAGCCACCCAGTTCACTGCTTACTCTCCAAAAAGCACTTTTCTCTCCCACTATAATCCCCACCAAATACCTATTAGTTTAGCGGAATTTACAAACCCAAGGCTCCCCCATTCAACTATCAGTTGCCACATAGTAAACCATTACTTTTATTTTTTAAAAAGCACCCTTTCCACAACAGGTAACACACTTCGAAGCAAAGTTACACCACTAAACGCGTTGATGTTGAAACGAGTTTTAAAGCTATTGCAGCAAATAACACATTCAAGAGCGCTAAGAATATTCATTTCTGGATTAAACACTCCAATACACCACTAATTGATTGCTATGTCAATGACACATGTTTAGTACTTGTAATAATACCTAAGGCTGCGGCCAAACAAAGCTCAGAGCCTTTGTCAATAAGTCCCATGTCATCTTCCCCCTCTGTGCACATTTTAACCTCCCCATAAAATAAAAGGTCAACCAACACAAACATCAATCCCAGCCACGGTCTACAAAACCTGGGTTTAACACATAATAGCACAAAAGACAAATTAATCTCAGGACCGTTTTGCTCTTGTCGAATAGCCGGTAGAGTTTATGGCTCTGTGAAAGTGTTTCCCAGCAACTAGTGTCTCCTCCCTCTTTTGGGGTGTTTTTTGGTTATTTTATTAAGAGCACCTCAGATTTTAGGTCCATCAAATACATCGCGCAGGGTCCTACCTCAAGTGTACACACGCACATTCTTTACAGAATCTCAGCCATAAACCTCGCTCGACGAAACCCAAAGATTGTGGCCCCCATCCTGCAAATCACACTATAGGGGCAAAGGTGTTCCCACAAAGATAGGAGGTAAAACAACAGCCTGATTTCAGAGGTAACAAAAAAGAAGCTGGGTGGGGAAAGGAAGGGGTGGAATTCTGGCCATGCACAACACGGGTAAGATAACAAGCTGTTCTGAATAACTGCGTAACATTTAATATTCTCTGGCCCCAACCCAGTTCTGCTCTTGACCTTACCCAGGTTTCACAGAACCAGAGATGATAAAGGCAGATTAGCTTTGAGGAATGTGGGACTTTTCCAATTACCACAGGGGAAACAAAAATAAAATACATTAAGCAACCAAAGGCCAAAAGGAGTCCGAATGTTTAAGGGACACTACAATTCCCCTTCACTTTTAAGCTATCGCATTAAATACTTCAATATGAATCCCCAAGCATTTCTCCCTTCAAGTGAACTTCTTGTTCAATGCATTTACTACAACACTGTTAGTTTTCAAGTCAAACTGCCGAAAACTGAGCTGATGCTGCAAGAGTCCAACGTTGGTGTTAAGGCCTATGGGATAGGCTTTGCTTTCAGAGCACTTAAATAAGACTGACTGCAAGTCAACTAACGCAGAAAATATATGGTGAGCAGTCTTGGAGCCAGGAAAAAAATAAATAAAGGGAAATCAAAGGAAAAAACTAACCCCTCGTTCCAAAAAAGCATCATCTGAGCAAAGGAGGCTTGGAAGGAGAATGGATGTGAAAAATGGCAATACACAGCATATGCTTCAAAATCAGTCCCAGGGAGCTGAGGAGGAAGATACTTTGGTACAGCTGCCGAAGTACAAGTCTCGCTATGCTCCAAAAACCAGGTTTACAACCAGAAAAATAAGGGAAAAAAAAGCAAGTTCCTTCACAAAGTGCAAAGGCTCCATCTAATCCAACTTCTGTGGCACCAGCCGGGTCGATCGGAAGCCTGAGGAACACTTGCTCCCCCTTCAACGATCCGGATTTAGGAAGGGATTTAGGGAGATAGGTCTGGGTTAAAACGTGTGCGTGACCAAAGAAAGAGTGTGTGAGACCCCAAAGAAAGGTGCGTGTGAGACCCCAAAGAAAGTGTATGTGTGTGACCCCAAAGAGTGTGTGACNAAAAACCAAACCCAAAACCAAAGCCCCAAAAACCCCAACGCACACGAAAAGCCCGAACCTCAACCACTTCCCCCGGGCCCTGCGAGGCCAGCACGGATTCACCAGCCGGGCCGGGGAGGAAGGGGCAAGCGAGGGGACCCCCCCCGCCTTCCCTCGCTTCCCTTTCCCTTTGTTTACTTCACGGACCGTCCCGCTCCGCCCGGCCGAGCCCCAGCACCGACCGAGCCGCCTCCCGGCACATCCGGCGGGACCGGCCCGGGGCCGGCGAGCGGGGCCGGGCCCGGGGAGCGGGGCCGCCCGGAGGGGGCGGCGGCACAGGCCGGGGCGGGGAAGCGGCAGGCGGTGCACCAGTTGACCTCTCCCCGCAGCCTCCTCTCCCGCTCCCTTCCCAGCCTCCCAACGGGGCTTCCCCCGCAGGCACCGCGGGCAGGGAAGCGGCTCNGTGTGTGAGACCCCAAAGAGTGCATGTGAGACCCCAAAAAGAGCGCGCACGTGTGTGACCCCGCTTCTCTTTGGATGAAAGAACCCCCCCTCTGCAGCGAGAGCACTAACAGAACAAACCAAAAAAAGAAAAAAAAAACCCAAAAAAACCAAACCCAAAACCAAAGCCCCAAAAACCCCAACGCACACGAAAAGCCCGAACCTCAACCACCTCCCCCGGGCCCTGCGAGGCCAGCACGGATTCACCAGCCGGGCCGGGGAGGAAGGGGCAAGCGAGGGGACCCCCCCCGCCTTCCCTCGCTTCCCTTTCCCTTTGTTTACTTCACGGACCGTCCCGCTCCGCCCGGCCGAGCCCCAGCACCGACCGAGCCGCCTCCCGGCACATCCGGCGGGACCGGCCCGGGGCCGGCGAGCGGGGCCGGGCCCGGGGAGCGGGGCCGCCCGGAGGGGGCGGCGGCACAGGCCGGGGCGGGGAAGCGGCAGGCGGTGCACCAGTTGACCTCTCCCCGCAGCCTCCTCTCCCGCTCCCTTCCCAGCCTCCCAACGGGGCTTCCCCCGCAGGCACCGCGGGCAGGGAAGCGGCTCTGCCCGGACCCCCAGCCCCGTCCCCGTGGGGTCGGCCGGAGCCCTTTCGCTCGCACCCCCCGCCCCGGGCTGTGTGTCCGTGTGGGAAACACACGCGTGCCCCGGGGGGGTCTCCAGGCAGCCCCTCCCGCGGGATACAGAAGAAAACGGGCGGCTCTTCCCCCGAGGAGCCGGAGCGGCCGTCACACCCCGAGCCGTGCGGACGCACGGCAGGAGCAGCCGCTGCCCCGCCGCCCCCTCTTCCCCGCACCCCCTTATGTAAGTTGGGGCCGCCGCCCCTCTCCCTCTCCCCGCCGGTCCGCCTCATCCCGCCGGTCCCCGTCCCCCTCGCCCCGTCCGCCCCCTCCTCAGGCAGCCCCGCCGCCGGCACTCACCGCGCTGCGGGCAGCCGCCTCCGGCCGGCTCCCGGCGGGCGGAGGGCGAGGGG
>VWYH01002497.1:0-33245 GCA_013399365.1 Pampusana beccarii | reverse complement strand
CTCCTCTCCTCTCCCCTCCTCTCCTCTCCTCTCCTCTCCTCTCCTCTCCTCTCCTCTCCTCTCCTCTCCTCTCCTCTTCTCTTCTCTTCTCTCCAGTGCAGCTGTAGTGTCATGTATTAGAATTACTGGAAAGTCACCTATGAAATATTTGATGTCCTTAAATACAGGCTCAGTTATGTTTATTTTTAGGTACATATATCAACAATCCTTCATTATTTTACCTTTTCACTCTAAATTAGTGTCTTTGTCTGGAGTTTCAAGAGACATGCTCGATACATTAATTCACGAGCTAAAATAAACTGAAGTGAGCCCACAGAGGAGGAGATTCCTATCAGAGAATGGCTTTTACTGATGTTAAACCAGCCAAATATTTGCAATTTTGTTATGATTCATCCTTTTTCCTCTCTTGTTCAGCAGTATTTTGGAAGAACAGACTAAGGAAGGAGATAATGACGTTCCAAGTCCAAAAGAAGATCGAGTCCTTTTTTGGCGATTCATTTTATCTGAGCCAAATCCTTCGTTGCCGTAATGTGGCCACAGAAGTGGGCAGACCTGCCCCAATTCCTCCCAACTCCGGAGCAAGCCCTTTATCTTACACTTTTATTCATATTTATTTGTCGGTGTTGCGTATTTGCCTTTTCCCCAGGTTGTACCTTAGTTTAAACAGCTTTTTGCTTTCTCTTCCCCTCTTTTCTCTCCTAGATCACTCTCAGGGGAGTGCACAAGCAGTTCTATAGGTTCTTTATACCTATAGGTCCTTTATACCTATAGGTCCTCTAACACCCTATTAAAAGCCTTTACACCCTCAAAATAAATTCAGTGAGCCCTCATGGCAACAGGGAAGAGCCCCAGGTGGATCTGTCGNTCTAATGTCCAATCTGAACCTTCCCTGGCACATCTCCCTGCCATTCCCTTGGGTTCTGTTGTTGGTCACTAAAGAGAAGAGTGTGACAGCTCTTCCTCCTCCCCTTGTGAGGAAGCTGTAACCACCATGAGCTCTCCCCCCAGTCCCCTCTTCTCCAGGCTGAACAAACCAAGTGACTTCAGCCACTCCTCATACGGCTTCCTCTCCAAACCCTTCACCGGCGTTGTAGCCTCTTCTGGACACTCTCCAGTAGCTCAATATCTTTTTTTATCCTGTGGTGTCCAGTGTCAATCTGCCTACAGAGGGTTTGGCCCTGAAACCTTGTACATCATAGAATCACAGAAGAGTTTGTGTTGGAAGGGACCTTCAAACTCACCCAGTGCCACCCCTGCCATGAGCAGGGACATCTTCACCAGCCCAGGTTGCTCAGAGCCCCGTCCAGCCTGGCCTGGACCTTCCCATGGTGGGACAAAGCCCTTCACTGCTTTGCGCTCCCTTGCACAGGGGCCAGACACATTTAGCATGTGTAGCAGTCTCAAGTTCGCGGTTTTACCTGCTCAAGACAGAGAGTCCTTCGGGCCAGAGTTTTGAGATGCTGAGTCCTCAACGGGAATAGTCAATTGAAACCTTCTCATTCCTTGCTTTTCACTCCAGCCTCGTGCTACTACAACCATCTCAGTAAAGCTGTTTGAGGGGCTGGGTTGGGGACTGACCTGGGGAGCTTTTCTGGCTTAAAAAAACATGTTGGGGTTCTCAACCACTACAGAGTTTTCTTAAATATAGTTAAAAGTTGTAAGATAAACGCACACAATCATGCATATCAGTTGTGGAAGCCAGGAGGGAGGAAAAAACTTGGGATTTACTTCCATTTATTTACTTTTCCTCTTACTCAGAGTAAATAGTAGCACCAGTTTCTAACAAAATAAAAGAACGTTCTCGTTGCTGATCCACCTCTCTGTATCTAAAAGAAAAAACACATTCAGGCCTTTGTGTCCAGAATGAGCCGAGGACAAATAATGCATACAGGCAATCGAGACCACGAGAGTAATTGCAGAAAAACTGTTTTATCTGTGGCTTCTGCCTGTGTGTTTCAATAATTCCTGCACTTCTGTGATGTTTCATCTAAAGAGCTCAAAGCACGTTATGCCCCATCCCTGGAGATGTTCAAGGATCCAGGTTCTCAGAGCCCTGTCCAACCTCATCTGGTTGAAGATGTCCCTGCTTGTTGCGTTGGGCTAGATGACCTTTGAAGATCCCTTCCAACTCAAGTCATTCCATTATTCTATTATTGTAGATACAGGTTTAGCTAAACTGAATATAAAAATGACTACAGGATGGAGTGAGCAGGGTTTCACCTGTCCACGGCCAGCTGGAGATGCCCCATTCTTCTCTAACGATGGGTGGCAGATGAGTCTTCTCGGCAGACCCAACAAAACCCATCCCACCTTGAGGTCATACAGGTGAATGCATCACAATGAAAGACCATCAAGTGTGGTGAAATACTCCAGAGGGTGAAAATTTATTTCCCCATGGCTGATCTTTGATTTTATGTGATCCTGAAGTGCCTTTTTCTTCATCCTTTCTTACAAAAGACCATAAGTAGCTTCGTCTCTGCTGCGGAGACCTGAACGTATTAAAAGATGACTGCTAGATCTCAATGAATATGCTTCTTGAAAAAAGTATTTCCCTCAGTTCCCAATCCTGCCAGATTAAAGCTGTAATAAAAACCATGCAGAGTTTACCTGTGTGATTTTTGTTTATCATTTATCCTAGCATCTTGAAAAACAGAGTCGTTCTTCTGCCATATAGTTACTTGTTCTTGCTAGTTCTATGCTCGTTGAAGCAGTCACAGTGCCAAAGCTTGCAACGAAATATTTAAACGCTAATTAACTTCTTAATTCTGTGTGTGGGCAGGCCCCTTGTTTCCCCTGGAGCACAACTGATTTTCGAGATATTTATTTGGGATTTGAGGGTGTTTGCAGACTGCGCACGGCTCCCCGTGCACGCGGTGGTATGTGTGTGGGATGCCGCTGGCCGTATTTGCTGGCAGCACAACATTCCCCTTCCAACAGGCAAGTTTTCCAATATGAAACTTGAACAAAACCAACCCTTTCTCCTATTTCATTCCGCTCTCCAGACAAAAGGCAGCAAATCGCACGGCTGTTCCACCCAGCCGTGTTGCGGTGGCACAATAAACCCGTGTGGGTCCTTCTGGCCGTAGGGTGCTCGGGGAGATCGGTTTTCAGCATCTGGCCAACAGAAGTTCAGCCTGGAGCACCCACCCTCTGCAGAGGTTTTCCTTTTTGATTTTTCCGATGGACAGATCTGCACGGTGTTCCTGCTAATGCTAATCTGATTTTCTCTGGGAGGTGGTTAAGCATGTGGATAGAATTTGTATTAGCGGTTACTAGAATTGCTTGCGTTTCCGTACTCGCCGTTCGGCTTCCCCTTTACAAGTCACTTCCGCTGTAGCACGTAAAAAACGGCTGGAGGAACAATATTGAGACTCTGATGCCGAAACGGCGTATAAAATGTACCCAGGCTACGCGTTTCGGTGCGTTTCATGAGAAGCCTTCACAGAAAGAAAGTTCTTAATGCAAAATTCAGCCCTCAAAGCATTAAAAACTACTGGTGTGATGAAGAAATTTAAAAATGGTTTGTTTTGAACAACTATGGAAAAGGCTGTGACGCAATTATCCAGGGTGGGTGTCAAGAGGATGGACCAGACTCCTTTCAGTGGTGCCCAACAACAGGATGAGGGGCAACGGGCACAGACTGAAGCACAGGAGGTTCCATCCGAATATGAGGAGAAACTTCTTTCCTTTGAGGTGCCAGAGCCTGGACCAGGCTGCCCAGAGAGGTTGTGGAGTCTCCTTCTCTGCAGACATTCAAACCCACCTGGACACCTTCCTGTGTGATCTGCTCTGGTGAACCTGCTTTAGCGGGTGGGTTGGACTGGGTGATCTCCAGAGGTCCCTTCCAACCCCAACCATTCTGGGATTCTGTGGTTTATAATGTAGCTCTTTCTACCTTAAAGCTGCCTGGATGGAGCAGGGGTGAGACAAGCCATGTGCACACCTGTTTGTAGTGGTTTCTTCTCGTCATTAAAGAACAAGGCACTCCCAGAGGAAGAAACGGGGCACAGCTTTGTAGCTAGAAATCATGGAGAAATCACGCCCAGAGAGGTGGTGGATGAACCATCCCTGGAGACATCCCAGGCCAGGCTGGACGGGGCTCTGAGCAACCTGAGCTGGTGAAGATGTCCCTGCTCATGGCAGGGGTGGCACTGGGTGAGCTTTGAAGGTCCCTTCCAACCCAAACCATTCTATGAGAAGCCAAGGCCATTCATGCACAGTTCAGGTGGAACTTCTGTCACCGAACTCCATGTGTTCTAGTTTAATTCCTCAGTATTTGAGGGAAAGATGTAGGTGCTTTGGGTACAAGGTGGCCATGGAAGGCAGCTCCGCTGCAGACAGCTGAACTTGGGAGAGATGAGTCCCAGCCTTTGGGACTAAACCTGGTTTCCAGCCCCGAGGAATTGCCAAGGCAGCACTGAGGGACTTGTTGTTTCACGCCTGCCCGATGGGAGCCCGGCGGCACGTAAGAGTAGATTCAATCAGCCCAGCTGGCGTTATCTTCTTCATACATTCCCCTCCGAGCAAGGTGCTGCATGGACCTTCCCGTTCTGCTCTGCAACCTCCCACACGCAGACTCCTACGAAGCCTCCTGCTCACCCCAGGGTTTCAAAGTACAGACGTGCCCTTTCACAGGGAAGAAAAGACCCACCCATGACTTTTACATCAGTTTTCCCTTTTATTTGCTTCGTTCCGTGTGATTTGTCACAACGCTTCCGAAAGAACCGCGTATGTGACAGATTTCCAACAAGCATGTGAGTAAAGCCAAGCATAAACCTTCAATGTTTTTTCTCCTCGCTAGTGCACAGTTATACTCCCTGTGTGTTTGAGAGAGCAGGAAATTACGTAGTCAATGTTAGCAGAAGCTGACGTTAGGCTTTTATTATAACCTGATAAACCCATGTAAAACCCATTAACGCTGAGAGGAGTTATATTGTATATATATCGGGGCAAAAAAATAAGAAAGAGACCATTTGCTCCCGAGCGCGTGTAACTAATTAAGAATTTAAGAGCATATAGTACGTAATTATACTGGGCTGTAGGTTAATGCTCTTGAATGAAAGATGCCAGATGAGCTGAAATGCTCATGCAGAACAGGAGAAACTCTGGCTGCCTCTGCGTGTTCTCCGGGAATACTCCTAGTAGTTACTGCTCAGAGTAGAAAGCACAAATCCGTACCTTCTGCACAAAGGTGATAAGCACAGTCCCAAGGAAAAGAACCATGAAAGAGATTTTTCCATTTTTCGATTCTTCTCGAGGTTAAGGAAAACAAACTTTGACATTTATCGTAAATAAAGAGCGTGGGACTGAAGAAATACCCAGCTCTGTGACAGGTTTCACATCCACCTGAAAACAAACTCACAGGGCATTAAAATCTCATAATTAAGTTAATATATGTTCCCCCAAATCATCGCATTTTATGGGAAGATGAAATTGCTGGAAGTAAGTCCATGGGTAGGTGAACAGCCCAAATTTTTAGTGTGTCATCAACTTATTCCTATTTCTTTATAATCCTCCTGTGGTTTCAGAAACTTCAGCAACCAAAAAAACCCCCAACCTTTAAAGTTTCTCTCATGTGATTTACGCTCTTACAGCCGCGGCTGGTTTGAATTTCACATCCATTCTTGAACTGAAAGTTGAGCTGATCTTTTCTTTTAATGATAAAAGAGCAGCCACTGAATTAATAGCAGGTCAGTACGACATATATTAGAGCGTGGTTTGGCATTTATGTTGAGAATCTCCTGTCGTCCTTGCCACCACCCACGAATGCCATAGCAACCACATTGCCGAGGGGCTAAAATGCATCCACAGTTTAACGTGCTGGTAACTGAATGCACTTCTTGTTTCACTATCGTGACGATGAATTCATTTCAGCTGCAGTCATCGATTAGCAGAAAGCTTAGTTCCCACCGAAGAGAAAATAAACACACAGCTCCGATTTTGCCTTTTTGGAATTCAGCAGTTCTGTGGAATTCAGCAGTTCTGTAGAATTCAGCTGTGTGGGCAATTAACTAAAAGAACCTTAAATTATATGTTGCACTTGCACATGAGCTTTGAGAAAGTGCCATAAGAAAGTGGTCTTTACAGTGAACACAAGGTTCAACCAGAAGAAGCAACAATTTGTTGAGAACTTAACACAGAACAATACTTGTTTATCCACCAGTGCTTGAATATTTAAGTAGTTCATGCAATTATTCGGAAGTACAATGGCCTGATTTTCATCAATGTTTTGTAAAGCTTGTGCAAGTCAATAATTTGCTGCAATTCTAAGTACGCAGCTAGCGTTGTGTTTGCTTGCAAAATACAGAAATATTGGTTTTAGCATGTTCTTGTAATGTGTTAAAGAGACTTGAAAAGTGTGCTAAAGCATCCAGCTTGTTCTTTATCATGTTCCTCCTTCACAGCTTGTTCCCCCGTGAAAAGCTGCCTCCGACTGTGTGGGCTTTTCTCAAATCCTGCCACGATCCCACTCTGTTGTGTAACTTCTCACTTCCCCATATCCCTGTATATCGCTTCCAGGCATTAATCATTCCATAGTCCAACATATAGGGATCATGAGTCCATTTCAAAACACTGGCTTACGTATTGTCCATAGACAGCTCGAAATCCAAGAACAAATTGTTCCTGTTACATCTTAGCCGGTTATTTTTCCCCTCTTTGTGCTTCCAGCCGTCTCCCAGCAGAGCTGAAGAGGAAAACCCACACACGAAAAGGGAGGGACGGCACTCGGGGCAGGATCCGCAGCCAGATGGAGTCACTTGATGTTCTCCACCCCTTTCTGACCTTTCACTCTCACGTTTGGCTACCGGCCTTTGAAGTGATGGGATCAGAGGTCCCCAAAAGGGGCAGGTAGGACGATGGAAATAAATGCTGCGGAGGCACAGGCCAAGTAAATAACTTATTTTTAATGTCTTTCTTACGTACAGCATTCCAGAGTGTTGCTGCTCTGCAGCCTTTCCATTTTTCTCTTGCTCAAACTGGTCAATGCATAATCCTTCCTTCATCTGGGGGGAAAAGGCACAGCAGTTTTCTTGCTTGCGCCTGCTGTCTTTGTCTCTTGGTTCAGCTTCTCTCTTGAGAGATTAGACGAGAGCTTTGAAAGTGCTTGTTCTGGGACAGGCTATGCCACCAGATTCAAATCTCTCAAACAATGCAACATGTTTTTGGCACCAGCATCAGAACAGAGACAAAAACCACAGAATGAAAACAGAGCCGGAGGATCCCGGACCCAAATTCTTTGGCCGCGTTCGTACTCAAAATCTGGTGCGCAACAGGCTCCCGATCCCTGCCTTGATGAGATAGGAGGACCCGTCAGAGCTCTTGGTTGGACTAGGAGTATGAATTTCTCTTTGAGAGAAGGGTCAGTGTCTCCCCCACCTACGGTGGCGCCAAGATGTGCGCCCGGTATGGGAACTCAGCCCAAGCCTGGTGGCGTGGGACATTTCTACTGGCGAGACTGAAGACAACTTCTGATATCGGATTTCTCCCTGGAGGTTCTTGGACCAGTGTCCAGCCACCCCTTTGCTTTCTTTTGGCTAGCTCAATAGACCAAGCTCCTTAAATCTCTCCCTGCAAGTCATCTTTTTCAGACTTGCATTCGTTCTTGTGTCTCTTGAATTGTCTCCAGCTTTTCATCCTCCCACTTGCTTTGCAGACGCAAGAGCAGGGCACAATGTTTTGGGAGAGGGGGAATATTCAGACAATGAAATCCTCTTCTCCCTGGATTTCATCTGCTTATACACATACGGATTGGGTCAGTTCACGGACAGTTGCTTACTCACTGTGACTTGCACCCCTTTTTGGTCGTGGTTTTCCTGTGTAGAACCCTTGCAGCCCCCAACAAGCAAATATCTTATTTCTCCAGTCTTGTGACTTGATTGTACTTGCTTACCTTCAGATTAACAATCACCCATTTGTATCAGAGACCTGTATTCCTTCTTTTTCTACCATTTTCTCAGCCTTTTTCATCAGAAAAAATTGTTGATAATGATTTAAAGTTTTTTTTTCTAAGTTGTTGATAAAATACAATAGCGTAGAGCCAAGAACCAGTCCCTATGGGATCCCTCCTAACACACACCCACTCAAAGAAAATTTCTCTGCTTATAATTATGTTTGAGACCTAAAGTTAGCCAATTCTTAATCCGTTTAATGTGATTCACAGTGGTTTTGTATTGTTTCAGTTACTTCATCAACACGCTGTGCTGTTACAAGGCACATTTCTAACAGAAGCCTAAACATCAGTTCCCTCATCAGCCAAACTTGTAACCGAAAGCAAACTTACCCAGAGCTGCATTTAAAAATCACAGAATCATAGAATGGTTTGGGTTGGAAGGGACGTTCAAAGCTCATCTAGACCAACCTCGTTGCCATGAGCAGGGACATCTTCACCAGCTCAGGTTGCTCAGAGCCCCGTCCAGCCTGGCCTGGGATGTCTCCAGGGGTGGTTCATCCACCACCTCTCTGGCCAACCTGGGCCAGGGTTTCACCAACCTCAGTGTCAAAAACATCTTCCTTGTGTCTAGAAAAACGGGATAAGGGGCGATACCTGCCCTACTACACAGCAGCGTAGGGCAGGGAGACCCATAACAGCGTTCAAATGCCAGTAGTGAGGCGGGCACACCAGTACAGAGCTATATAAATTATCTTTATCCCCTTCAGCCTTGCTCTTGGCGAGGTGAAAAGCTGCTGCAGACAGTGCTGACGTTTCAGTCTCTCTCCTCGGAAGCCGGTTACACGATCCTCTGAGCGATGTCCTGGAGGAGAGTCTGTTTTCCCAGGGCTAATGCCACCCCTTGGTAACCAGAGACTCTCTTGTTTATGATTCCAGAAAGGATTTGTGAGCTGAAGGTGTTATAAAAAAGTTCCGGCGTGTTGGAGGTAACCTCATCCTTCCGTTCGGCTCTCGACAAAGGGCAGCGCCTCTCTGGTTTCTCAAGTGCTTGGAGGGCAACACGGGCGGACTGAAACTTTGAGGCAGGATGTTTATCCTCTTCTCTCACTGTGTTTGGTGTGATTTTTATCAGGGAACAAGGCTGATCAGACTGTCTTTCTTTTTTTTTCTAGCTATAGCAGCATCTTACATGATACGCTTTGAATGTTTTTGCCCTGCTAAAGATGAACGGAATAGGCTTTAGGTCATGGTACATATCTTTAGTTACCTTTAAGTGGTACAGTCACTACAAATTTAGTAATTTCTTTGGATGCAAAGAGTGTAATTCGAAAAGTTTTCCTATTCAAAGACGCCTTTTGAACTCGGAGAAGGGACCCCTGGAATATGGCAATCTTCTGTGAGAATGGAAATTACACATATTTGCAGTAGCCTTGGGTCTCTCGACTTCTCCAAAAGGTAGACAACCCACAAATTATGAATACACACAAAATTAAACAATTGTAATCTGGATTTAGATTTGAGAACGAACAGGATGTTAATGAGATAATGTCTGGGCATGATATGGTCTCACTTCTTGGCATGAGAATGCATAATAATGTCATCTACCCTGTCTCTTTAAAAGCACAAACTCTAATGATACCTTTTCACTATTCCACACCTATTTATTTTTCTACATTTATTAGGATTAGATTATTTATTATTTCAACATTTCTTAGTGTACGTAAATTCTTATTTAATGCTTATAAATAGCTTAAATATAAAGTTTAAAGGAAAATGAGGACACAGGAAACACGGAGGCAGAGGGAGGTTAACTCACCAAGGGCAAAACTGTTCTGCTGGAAACTTTATCTGCTGCCTAAAATGGACTGGGTCGCTGTGAAGCCCAACAACACTTTCAGGTTCAGTTTGATTGCCAAAGTGGGGATTATTCAGCAGCAACAGCCAGAACAAAAACCATCACAGGAACGAAGTAGAAAGGCAAAGATCTCTGCAGCCAGGCTCTAATTCACGCTAATATGCACGCGAATGCAATTAGGGGAGGCTCGGTATTGCAGGAGTGCAAATCCCATTTCGGCGAGGGGCAGCCGCCCGACGCGAAGCGGTTAATAGATTATCCGAGTTCTTATCACGCAGCGAACTATTTGGGGTGGAGTTCGCGAATATAAATAAAAGGAAAGGAACATCAGCTCTGAAAGGATGGGTGGGTGGGTTATGAGACGGAGCGAATCCTCTCCTGGTAACGCTCTCGATGCCACCACGTGTAGCTGCTTTTGCTGCTGGGAGAGTTCGGCCCCGCTGAGAGCAGGAAGCGTGAGGCAGAAATTCTGTCTCAGCTGCGTTTTTCTTCTTTTTTTCTCCTCCCTTGATGTGCAGAAGGGATTGAAAAAACCAGTTGGTGCTGCTATGCTGCTAATCGTTAATCACTCTGAACACAAACCTGGCCTTGCAGAACTAACTGTGCAATCAGAGCACTGGGGAAATGAGGGAGAGGAAGAGAGAGTTCAGCTGGTTTCTAGATGCTCAGATGTCTCTAATTTGGGGTTTCCCATATTACAGAATCACAGAATGTTAGGGATTGGAAGGGACCTCAAAAGATCATCTAGTCCAATCCTCCCCCCACCTTGCTCTGGGTATTTTGCGTGTGATTATTTTGTAGTCTCATAAATTACACTGTTGAGAAGCGTTTCTTTCTGCATAATCTGCATTTTCCTTTGGATAATTACATCCAAATACTTTGTTATTCCCTGCTCACTTCTGACTGTAATGGTGTCTTCCTCCTGTCCCGTCTATCTGCTGCTTCAGTCTGCTCCAGCTGAGAACGAATGAACCTGCATTGTGCTACCTACCACAGGAGAAAATTCCTGGTTATGGAGCCTCTTGATCTTCGCTGGGATGGGCAGAGAGCACTGCAGAAAGCACAAAGTCCTGGTATAAACTGGTGAACGCAAATTAAAGGATGCCAGTTGGTCCTTGAGGTTCCTCTCTGCACTGTTGGCTTTTTGGATGCACTTTGCATCGTGTGACTTCTCTGAAAAAGCGTCACTTCATCGGAGCATGAGGTTTGATTTGCTCATCTCTACCCAGGCTCCTCAAGGTGGATGGAAAAACGCCTGGGTGGTCAGTGATGCTGGGAAACGTCCACGATGTAGTGTGCATGGTCCACGGTCCTGCTTCCATCCTACGTTTGCTGCTAGACGGAAGGCGGCCGCACACTCAGTGTCCTTCCAGACCCACCTCAGGGCCTCATCTTCACCCTCACACTCAGTTTCAAGCTCTTTCACTCCCTGAGTCTTTCAGAAGGTGCAAAAGCAAATCCCAGCAGCTGAATTGTCCTGAGACGCTCTCAGCTAAAACTCCAGAATCACCTTTTCTAAGGATTCTTCAGCTGTCATTTTCACACAGATGCATCTTTTTAGTTTCTTCTTCGGGTGTTTGCCCTGGTGTGGCGTTGAAGGACATCTGGTTGTGTGGAGGGGGTGAAGGAAACCGAGAGGAACACTTGTTTGGATCTTCGACCTTGTGAAAGTGTTGAAACACAATAAAACATAGATGGTTTCAACTTTGGCAGTGAGGGAGTAATGTTGTTCAACTGCAGATACTCATAGAGCACCAGAATAACTTCCAGAGAGGAAAGAGATGATCCTGTGGTCTGTTTTGCAGCTTGGGCATGCCGTGATTCCAGCAGCAAACCCTCCCTTGTGCATAGAGCTGCTTTGCCCTGTGGTATCTGGCAGGTGAATCGCTCCCTGCAGCCGGCTCGGGGTGGGATTTTCCCAGCCAAAGCTTTGAAGTTGGCTGTTTTGCCCATTCTGTGATGTAGTGATATATGTTTATCATTTGTGAAGCACCTCGGGGTGAAAGGCCTTCTGTAAAATGCTGTTGTTCATCAAGAAATAACCGGGCCCGTCCTTTAAATGTCAGCTGGCATCATTCCCGAACCCCACCGCCGCACTCCACTGTTTATTATTTTTGCTACAGCGGCGCCCAAGGATGAAATGAGAGTGGGGGTCCCTTGTGCTAAACACTACGCGAATAAAAATGTCATCTTCTCAATGACAAGACAGGAAAAGGCTGTGGGAAGGGAAATGTTTCCTACACTGTGACTGAGATTCTTTCTTTCCCAGCTCAGCAAGGATGGTTGGAGGGCAGAAGGTCTCTACATTTTTCCTCAGACATAACCTAAAATCAGGTCCTTACAAAAACAACAGCCCCACTTAAGTATCTGCACTCCCCTTTTCATGGATGGGGGCAAAGAGTCATCCTGGGGATATTTCACACCAAACTTCAGATGAGATGAAGTGCATCTTTTGTGAACCTGCTTCTCCCCACTGATTAAATGGGCAAATAATCAAACAAGCCCGGGTTTAGACACTTTGAGTTGAACTTGGCTGTTGCAGGTTGGGATGATAACCCGGGGAGAGAAACTGGGTGCTACTTGTGGGCAAATCCCACTTTATCGTTCTGTAGGAATGGAAAGGTCCCTCAAGATATGTTGCCTTGACCTTGGGGCTGAGCCACACACCGATCTCCAAGATCGTCCTTTTTTTTCCTTTGCTTTACAGGAAATAAAACAAAGAAGATATGAACCCTCCCAGCTAATAGTGGCGTAATAGTGGGAGTATGTATGTCCAACCAGAGTGGGACAAGTAGAAATACCGGCGTGAATTAGACGTTGTGTGTCTGACAAGAGTCCAGTCAAACTGCAACAAACCTCCTTTTATCCCCACAGGAATGCAGCATGTCTTATAGGATGCCAAGGACAGTATTCGTGTTAAAAGCAAACAAAAAAAGGTCTTCTGTGTGAAATTAATACTGTTAGTGCCTCGCGTAGGATTTCGGACTCTCTTGGGCTTTCGGGCTGTGTTATTTCCAGAGCAATTGGTATCCTTGGTAAAAGTGCACCTGCTTACAAGCCATGATGGACCATTATGGGTTTAATTCAGATGATTAACTAAAATCCAGCTTCCGGAGCCGGCAGTTTGGGGCTAGAACTTGTGCACGAACAGAAGTGCCTGTGGCTTCCCTGCTTCCTGGCTCCTATTGACTCAGAAGGGCTCCAGCAGAACCTCTCCTCCTTTTGGCATCCTAACATCCCATTTTGGCAGGGCTCCACCGTATCAGCGGTGTATAAAAACACAGAACAAATCTAACATAACAGGAGGAAATAATTTTGAAGAGAACACCAGCCTCTTCCAATGAAAACACTGGGACAGCTTCTTTAAAAATCTCGCCTGCAAATCCGTCTCTGCTGCCTGTTCATTTGGCTTTCACACATGTGCAAACCTGTTTGTTAAGTTGAGACTAATTTCTCTTAAGCTCAGCCCAGGCTCCTAGCAGCCGGTTGGGGGAAAATTGAGATATTCTTCTTGCTTGCATTGAGCTTTGCTTTGGGGAGTTAGTCAGCAATGGTCTCCACAGTCCAAAATATCTTGGAACCATCTTCTCTAGAATAACACGGCATTGTGATGGTTGGAGAGTGCTCCGTGTCCCTGTCGGCGTCACATTGTGCTGAGTTTCACTGCTTGATATGAAAGAATTTATTTTTTTTAGGTCTGGGCTAATAATGACAGTGAGATTTTAACTCTTCCCGGGCTGGTTGAGGGTCTCTGGGAGGTTTTTCTCTGCCAAAGGGGAACTGCTCCCCAGCAGGGAGAGGAATCCCAGTAAAGGGTGCAGTACTGGTTTGAATTGGTCCCGTTGTCTTCTTGCCCTGGGTATGAAGATTGTTTTTGGAGACTTTGAGGAAATTTT
Source organism: Pampusana beccarii (assembly GCA_013399365.1). Lineage (NCBI taxonomy): Eukaryota > Metazoa > Chordata > Aves > Columbiformes > Columbidae > Pampusana > Pampusana beccarii. The sequence goes on along the minus strand of VWYH01002497.1, from coordinate 19,603 downwards.
CATTATTTCAGGGATGGTTGCCTCCTGCTCCTGGAGTCATTACTGCTACACCTCCTCCCTGGCCTGTTTACGTATGCCTGGACCAAAAAGCTGCCATCGGTGAGGTGGTGTTTTGTACCATCATGTGTGTCTTTCCCTCTCTAAATCCCATGAACCTGCCAGCACTCAGCTTTGTGAGCAAAAACCACTGCACCAGGTAAATCAACAGAGAAGACTTGCCTCGTTACCCATCAGCTTTGCATCACTAAAACATGTTGCATCAGTAAAAAGTGGCGTTACCTTGTTTTCTCATTACAGTAAATTTATTTTTTGGACTTGGTGCTGATATTAAAAGCACCCGACAACCAAATGCAAACACACCTTCCGATTTGGTCATGGTGTATTTTTGAAAGACTCAACCTATAAACATCCTTTCCTGCCAAGCTCCAAACAATGACGAAGGACCTTCCTCCGAGCAGGACACTGTCAGGTTGACTCAAACGTCTTCCATAGATGCTACAGAGTCCCCTGCAGCTCTCTACCTTCATCCTATTTCTTCTATGAATTTTATTTCTTATTCCCTTGACGACTGACTGACAATGCCTAATAGCATTCCTCAATCATGCTGCCTGGCGTCGCAGGTCAGGGGCAGTTATTTGCCTAAAAGCAAATACCAAAATGTGACCGGCAGATTTATTTTATCCATTGGGGCAGATCATGTGCCCACGCAAATTGTCTGATTTCCATTATCAGGGCTGTACGAACACTTTCCTCCTTCATTCCTCATGTTTCTGAGGAATGTGGGCAATGACAGGAATTGCAAATGCTTGTTAATTAAAAGAAATTGAAATAATCGCCCAAATGGAGTGAGAAGAGACTGACTTATACAACTGGAGCATTAAAACTGCTGACTACAGCCTGTGTGTGAACAGTAGCGCCTGCTCAAGAGGAAAGGCTGAGTGGGAATGAGACCGTGACCCGTTTAGCTGTTAAATACAGAGATATTAAAGCTATAACTACAGAAGTTAGGGGGTGTAGTGAGGGATGAGTGTGCGTATGCCTGTAAAGGGGATTACAGACCATGAGTTTAGATTGAGAGGTGAGTTGCTCCTGGAGCTTTTATCTGTAATAAATGGAAAGAAATACCGGGTAATGGGAGATTTCAATCACAAAGATGTATGCTGGGAGTCTCATATAACCAGAAATAAATCTCTTTGAAGTTTCTCAAATGATGTGTGATCATTTTCTAGCCCAGAAGATATTACACCCAACGCAAGATAACTGTATTTCAGATTTCATTCTGACAGATTGGTCTGTGCGTTGGAAGCTGACGGTATCTTAGGAACATATGGCTGGGACGCCTTTTTGGTAGAGGCAGAGGATGGACCGATGCGGTAATGAATATACTGGGTAGTTCAAAAGGGATATTTTCCCAGTACTGAAGCAGACTATGAAAGAATGAAAGTTGGGCTTTCTATAAGAGGATTTTACCTGCTGGTCAACCACCTCGGTTTCACGGTGATGCGAGAGGGCAATTTTAATTAAAAACCCATCCTGCTAAAAAGGGACAGTGTCACACAGTACAAGATAAATGACTTAATACGCTCATTGGGACAAATAAAACCTACCTTCAAGGGGACAGATGCAAAGTTAGACATGACAGCAGCCACGTTGCCAGGGCACGCCGGAGGGCAACGCCAGGCCGAACTTTTGCCTTTGGTGGGCGAAATGCTGCATCCAGTTTGCATCTTCAGATGGAGAAAATGTTGAAAACTGGGCTGAGGTGGGAGGGAGAAGCTGGAGACAGCCTGAGCCCCCCAGAAAATTCTTCACAGGCAGATTTAGGAGCTCCGTCTGTTTAGTTTGTCCAAAAGAAGACCAAGGGATGACTTGGTGTCTGTACTTTGTGGAGGAAGCACAAGGTAACCGGAGGCTCGTTAATCTTGGGCAGAAAGGCGTGACAGCAGCCAGCGCTGGGAGGTTAAAGCTGGACAAATTGAACTGAGAAATCAGAGTTTAATTAAAAATGGGAATATGATAGCCGGCCAGTGATGGACTCTCCATTTCTTGATAGCTTTGGGTTAACATGCAGCACAGTTCTGCATGGTGCGGCGAATTAAAGAGCAGGTTTTGGGCTGAAAACAGGGCTAGATGGGGACACCGCGTTGTGTGCTCTCGGGAAGTGAGCCGGTCATTCTTCCTGCCTTTAAAAACCCTCTGAATCTGCAAGAAGCCGGTAAGGACCCTGGTGATATTTTACTACACAAAGTCTGTTCAGTGTTCCGTGCAGCTCTCTGGAATGACGCAGCATTGTCTTTCACAGACGGCGGACTCGGTAGGGTGCTGGGGGAGGCTGGTTCCAGCAAGATCCGCTTGGGGAACGTTATTCAAAGGCTCTCTGCTTTTCTGTTGAGCCTCATGATCTATTCAAAGCCAGCTTGGAGCCAGTAGATGGGAATTTTGGGTCCTAAAGTCCTGTCATGCTACTGGGGGAAAAGATGTGATGAGGATGTTGGGCAGAAAAAGCAGAACTTTGGTTCCTGTTGTTTGCTGATTTCTGTTTTCTAGATAGATGGGGATCACATGTTGACCGACCCAGGCAGCTGTGAAGTCCTTGTATCCCTACCCTGCCTGGAGAGCACAGAAACATCCTGGCAGGATGCGAAAAAATGGCCAATTCTGTCCCCCCCACACCTGAGGATGAAGCGGAGCACGTTTAGATCTACCCCAACATATGGCACGAAGCAGGATCAAATGTCTTGGTCTCTTTCAGTTGAAAAAACTACTTGCTGAATGAGTGACAGGGGAGGAAGACAAGAGAGGGGTAGGAGAATGGGAAAAAATAAGCTCAAAATCAGAAATACTGTGAAATAGCAACATATTGTGGAAAAGGCTGGAGGTTTTGTGCAAAGCTGACTTGAGCTACGCCACTACATCCGCCTCGAGGGACCCATATCCTCATCTCAGCTCTGCTGAATGGCAACCAGCAAGTCGCTGCCTTCCCATATCTCCATTGGCCTGGCTGTAAAACAACCTTCTACAGAGCACATCGGCGTCTCCTGCGGAGAACAGCTTTTTAAGTGCTTGCTATTACGATTGTATTATCATTCCAAAGTGGGAGAAAGTAGTTCCTTTCCCTTTGCACCAATAATTGAATTTATCTAAGAATGACACATCGATGGGCTCTGGAAAGGGAGCAGGAGTCATGTCTAAACTGGCCTGAAATTCAGTCAACAGCTTGTAGCATCTCTGGGAAGCCTTCTGAGTACTTAACACTGTGTCTTCTGTCTTTGAAATCATGAAGAAAATCAAGGAGAGAAATCTATGAATTTTTTCACAAGTGGTCAGATGAATTTGTTTCTTTGAAGTTCTCAGGTAACCAAAGTTTTTTTATTTTTTTTCCCCAAAACTGCAGACCTTTTCTCAGTTTCATATATAATACTGGATAATCTGTCTCTTATAACAGTGCCTTTCCCAGGGGAAGAAGGGATAAAAAGACATTTAGGATCTATCTAGCATTTCAGAAGGACGGTTTCCAAGTGGATCGATGGGTCCATTTCAGCAGAAAACTGGAAGGAAAGAGCCTTGATCTTGCTGAAACTCATCCATCTCCGCAGCTCTATTTCTGCAGGTGTGGAAATCAGACCTCGTGTGCTCACAAATCCCTCATGGTCATCGTGCACAAGAGCTGGAATATTTGCTACAAGCCATTCTGCAGCTGCCCTGGATTTGTGAGAGAAAAGAGCCCCAAAGACCGAAAACATCACGAAATGCAGCAGGGAAATAGCTGGCACAAAAAGCTCAGCTGCGGCTGCGTGAATTAGTTTATTTGAACTGCCAAATGTACCCAAACTCACTTATTCTGGCACTTAATTTCTAACACGGGAAGGGCACGGGTGATCTTTTTCTGCGGGAAGTATTACAAAAGTCAAAAGAAAAAGGGAAATAAAAAACCCTTCAGCTCCCCATAGCTAATCAGTTATTCACCTTGAACGAGTACTAATGAAACCAGCACCACATCAAAGGGGAAGCTGGCTCCAGCCGAGAAGGTTATTAAAAAATTTAACAGTACCAGGCGGCCCCCAACCAGCATAAGCGACTACATTTCATATTCTGTTTTGTAAAAAGAAATGAAGCCCTGTGCTTGCCCTCTCAGCTGTTACCTCCTTTGGGGCTATTGCAATGAAAAAGTGGCATTGGGGAAGCCATCCCTGCATCAAAGACTAAGTATTTCTCTTCCACTCTTCACACAATCAAATTACCAGTGTGTACCAATGCGGGCCAAAACCACCAGGTGCTGATTTGCTTTTCGGCGTAACGGCAATAGATAACTCCTTTCTGCCAATGGAGTAAAAATATGGCGAATATTTGGAAGTAGGAAAGAAACAAAATGTCCCACGTGCAAACATAATGGAAGAAAAATAAATATGGGTTTGTGGTAGCAATTCGCTGGGAATGGTATTTGTACAGTTTGGTTTCCAGATGTACACACGTGTAAGAGGAGAGCCCCAAGCTGGGATGGAGCAGCTTCTGCCGCCACAAAATTGATATTTATATCAATAGTGTTGCAAGTGAGGAGTCCAACCTGCCTCTTTACCAAAGGAGAGGTGTGGGCACATATCCCTCCCAGCCTGAACTGCAGGGTGATGCGCCAGGGATGCTCTTTTTAATTACAAACCTGTGGAGATTTCATGGTGTTTCAGCATGAGACGGTCTTTATTACTACCATTACTTGAGGATTTTCCACCAGACTTTGATAGCATAAAAGCACACGTGCGTGCTTGCACACAGGGAGAATGGCGTAAAAATTATTCTAATATTAAATTCTCAGAATCCTTAATTTTTCTACAATTTTGGACTTCTGTTATCTGGAATGACTCCCTTTGATTGCAAGCTGAAGGTACCCAGGGTCTTATCTACAATAATGTCATAGCCCCCTATCTACAGTAACACCTACTGTAGGGCTGTGCCTTTAGCCAAAAACTCTGGAGGTCATCAAAATCCAGATTTCAGAGTAAGCTGATGCCAAAGGAATCCACAAGAATTTGCTCCAGTGCACAGCTGAACTGTGTGATCTCACAAAATGGCCAAATTAAAGTAGCCCAATATCTTTCAACACCTAAACAAACCCTCTTATTTGCTGTTTCAAAAATCCAAATTGGCTGTAAAAGAATATGCACAGGGAAGTGAAAACACTGTGTGTTTTATCTCAACAAACCAAACAACTCAAAAGCAAAAAGCCAGATTCATTAATAAGCTGCCATTGGGGAAGATGGGTGTTGCCACTTGAGTTCAAAATGACAATTTTACCAATAACAGATCTGGAAATGTCCTTGTCAAAATGTCAAGCAAGGCTGCACCGTGGATAAGCTGCTAATGGCGTTTGGGTGTCAACAGACGCTGCCTGGTACGAGTGCGAGGGCAGATTATCTTGCAAGGGCTGGAGACGTGTAAAAGAGGGGTAAAAAGAAAGTGGTAAGAAAAAGAAAGTGGTAACTCTACTGTAAATATGGGGGTAGAGAGAAATGACTTGCAATGCTCTTTGCAAAGAGAAATGCCCTTGGTTCTTGCCAAACTCCCGCCATATGAGATTCCAGGGACTGAAATCACAGAATCAATAGAATCATTTTAGTTGGAAAAGGCCCTCAAGATCAGCGAGTTCAGCCGTTAACCTGAAGTCTAGCACTAAACCATGTCCCAAAGAGCTTCGTCTCTATGTCTTTTAAACCCCTCCAGGGATGGTGACTCCACCACTGCCCTGGGCAGCCTGTTCCAATATCTGATAACCCTTTCTGGGAGGACATTTTTCCTAATATTCAGTTTAAACCTCCCCTGGTGCAACATGAGGCCATTTCCTCTCGTCCTATCACTTGTTATGTGGGAGAGCCCAACCCCCTCCATGCTCCAACCATCTTTAAAGGTCCTTTCCAAGCCAAACCATTCTGTGATTTGACACTCCGAACAAATTACATCTGCAAGCCAGAGTCCCACCATGTCAATTATACAGTAATGCTTGCGGTGGAATTAAAGGAAAAGATTCTCTATAATTAATTCAAACTTGCATCCAAGGGCAAGTGTCTCTCTTGGTGAACGCTGAGAGCGTGGGCAAAGCACGCAGGATGGGGAGCTTATTAAGTGGTACAGAGCTGCACACAAAATATATACTTGTGCATTTAGAGGCACAAAGATGCTGAAGGGAGTGGAGCATCTGCTGTGTGAGGAAAGGCTGAGGGAGCAGGTGCTCTTGAGCTTGGAGAAGAGGAGACTGAGGGGTGACCTTATTGATGNATGAGAAGAAACTTCTTCCTGGTGAGGGTGCCAGAGCCTGGCCCAGGCTGCCCAGGGAGGTTGTGGAGTCTCCTTCTGTGCAGCCATTCAAACCCGCCTGGACACCTTCTGTGTAACCTCAGCTGGGTGTTCCTGCTCCGGGGGGATTGGACTGGGTGAGCTTTCCAGGTCCCTTCCAGTCCCTGACATTCTGTGATTCTGTGATTCTGTAATTTCTGTATGTGTGTGTTTCCTAAATGAACGGAGTGAGTTTAGAAAATGTTGTTAAAAAACAAAAAACCCAAAACCCAACAAACAAACAAAACAGAAACACAGCCAGGAATTTTAAAATAGTGGCTTAAAATACCTGCAGCTGACAAAATTACCCTTTTAAGTAGAGGAGTCAGATCACAGCGATGGAGGGAGCCCCTCAGCCCAGGGCTGGCATGGACTTTGATGGCAACAGCCTCTCTGCAGCACGAGGGGCCAAACCCAAAGGTCTGAGAGAGCTTTGAACCCCATCTTGTGTTTCCTTCACCTCCTGTGCTTGGCGAAGCGGCTCCCACAGTGGGACCAGCACAGCCCATCTTACCGACCTCACCGGAGGTGAAGGAGGGAGCCCCGACCTCGAGCATCCTTTCTCCAGCTGCGTGACCCGCCTCTGTTTGAGATCTTTATTGTTCAAGTCCTAGAGAAGAATGGGCTGTCGCTGGGAGCGGATCGCACCGAGAAAATTGCCACACAGGCGAAAACTCTCCTCGTGTCCTGTTTCCAATAGACCCGCATTTTTCTGACCGCCTGGTTTCAATCAAAAGTCCAGAAAGAAAGAATTGAAGGGGGCATTGCTTTTCATGGAGTGCCAGCAAATAATTGCAAAAAGTTGCTTGTTTTTAAAGACTTGCATGACTAGGGACAACGCAGCGTGCTCGGGGCTGCACAGACACACTAGATTCTGCAGCAATTCGGGACTGAATTCTGCTTCTTACTTTTCTCCTTGAAGACATCTGGCCTGGGCATTTATCTTCATCTTCTACAGCCTCTCCTGATGCTGATCGTAGCAAGGACACAGCGAGCAGAGCATTAGCTGCATCTCGGCTGCTCGACAGGAGTGTTCAGTCACAATGTATTTCTTGATGAAGATATTAATCCTGGCACTTGACAGATGCACACAGGCGTTGGGGCTGGTGCCGTTTCCCTTTGGCCGCTGCAAGGTGGTTGGGTTGGACTTGCACCAGCAACTCTTCCGCTTCAAATTTCAGTGAAGTTGGGCACCGTCTATCCCTTCTAATAGCCTCAAAATAAGATCAAACATTGCCAGAACATTGTAGAAACTCTTATAGAATTTATGACTGTAAAAACGCCAAGCATACCAATCTATGCTATGTATAAATCACTTCTTTTTTTTTTCTTCTCATCATTTACACTTTTCTCCAGCAAGTGCTGTTTGCTTTTTATTTAACTGCTGCATTTGCACAAAGTTAAAGTGCTTCTGGGTTTCATATTCACCATCATTAAAACAGTGAGTCCCTCAAACGTTTCTGCTTTGCACCCCATGGTAGCTCATGCCCAAATCCATGTGCACATCTGTTTTCTAGTATCACACCTGCTGGCATCCAGGGCGTGTTCGTCATGGGGTCAAAGAGCTCAGACCCCAGGATGTAGGAGGGTATTTTTCTTTTTGCATTTTAAATGCTGATCTTCCTTGGAGCTTTTAGCCCAGACTTTACAAGCTATTGACAACGTGCTGACACCAGAAGCATTGTCAGGGAGATGTTTTGCCTGTGTTGTGGAGCCAGGAGGATCTTCTGGTAGAGGCAGGGTCCCTGCTGGCTCCATTTGAGGCTGAGCAGGTCCCATGGGCATGGGTAGTGCTGGGACAAGCCAGGATGATGTACCCCACATCCCACAGTATGTCCTGCAGGATGCTCTTCCTCCATATAAACATTTGAGAAGACTTTGGAGGGTATTTCCGTTGAATCTCTCTGTTACACCATAGAGCAGCTCTCTTTTTTGGTGCTGTTCTGCCAGTTTGTCACAGTGGCGTGGATATGGAATGACCATCACAGAATCATTAAGATCACAGAGTCCAACCATTACCTAAATCTAGCACTAAACCAGGTTCCTAAGAGCCTCATCTACACGTCTTTTAAGCCCCTCCAGGGATGGTGACTCCACCACTGCCCTGGGCAGCCTGTTCCAATGCCTCACAACCCTTTCCAGGAAGAAATGTTTTCTAATATCCAGTCTAAACCTCCCCTGGTGCAACTTGAGGCCATTTCCCCTCATCCTGTCCCTTGTTCCTTGGGAGCAGAGCCCAACCCCCTCCATGCTCCAAGCTCCTTTCAGGCAGTTCAGAGATCAGAAGGTCTCCCCTCAGCTCCTGTTCTCCAGCTGAACCCCCCAGCTCCCTCAGCCGCTCCCATCACACTTGTGCTCCAGCCCCTTCCCCAGCTCCGTTCCCTTCTCTCAACTCGCTCCAGCACCTCAAGGCCTTTCTTGGTGTGAGGGGCCCAAAACTGACCCCAGGATTCGAGGTTTGGTCTCACCAGCACCAAGTACAAGGGGATGATAGAATGCTCTGCTGCATTATAAGCACAGGACAATCCAGTTTGTTGTCTGTAGGATCAGTTGGGAAGCTCCTGAGGGCAACGACAGGAGAGGTTATAAATACTACAGGCATTTGCCCAATTTTGGGGCCAGATGGGGTAATGCAACCCCCCAGTGCTAGTGCGGCTCTAGTCCCTCTGAGTTCAAAAAGCTTTGCAATAAAACCCTGGTAGAACTTTGCAGAAGCAGAAGAGCAGACAGCTGAGGGATTGCTGCTGGGGGGCCTGCAAAACCACTGCTCCCACTTGCTGGGTAATTGCAACAAAACATCCCAAAATCAGTTGTTTTCAGAAATCTGTAGCCGTAGGTGCTGCTTGGTCTTTCAACTCCCTTCACTCATGGTTTCCCACCCTCCACAGCATATCTTGAACCACCGTATAAAACATACAAACGTATAAAATGCATGTGAACAAATATATAAAACATATTTACAGGGTTGAACATCACGGAGGGTGTGTGAGGAAGACTCTTGATGTGTACCCCTGACCACAGATAAATAGCGATGATAATAAGAGTGATAAATAGTGATAACAATAGCAATAAATAGCTCAGAAACAGGACCATGGCTCGGTGGTAACAGGCAGCAGAAGGTAATTCTGTGCTTGGCCTTTCTCTGTGCGGAATGCAGAGGAATGTGGAGAGCCTCCGAGGCAGCATTGCTTCATCCACCCTTAACTATGTGCAGCCTTGGGTTGTTTTTAACCTCTCTGGTCATAAAGATGGGGGCAAAGTGTGGGAGTTTGGGTGAAACAGTCAGGATGGCAAATTGCTGAACTTCTTAGAGGCAATTCCAAGCCTTAGGGATGGCGAGGCTCGTAGAGGAAGAGAAAAAGAAAATGCATGAGGGAGGTCATGACTGGCTGGACCTCATCCTGATGAGCTCCCAAAAATTCTGACTTTAGGGAACGGCGTGGGAAGGTGTCCTGCCGTAACGGGAAGAAATAAGACAGCCCTGCCTTGAAATGTCTGGGCAAAGATTAAATGCTACTTGCTGGAATTAAAAAAAAAAAAAGATGCTGTGATATTGTGCCAACAGGCCACATAGCTGTTCATGTTAAGATTAATTCTTCTCTCTGTAAGCGGCACGGGGCCCCGCGCCTGCCAATTAGTGAGTTTGGGGAATGCATCTCGCTCTGCTGCTGCTCGGACTGGAGCATCTTCTCTGCAAGAGGCCGGGAACTCATCGCTCCGTTTTTTTCAAGCATGATTTTATTGGTCCAAAGCAAGCAATGCTTGTTTTAATTCATGAATCTGTTTCTCTCTTCCCGCTTCTTGGCTTTTTGCCTCCGTTTTCATGCCTCGAGAAGAAAACGCTTCATTGAAAACAGAATCCTCTTTTTCCGTGTGTGTGGCCGCTGCTTGGAGAGGTGAGGGAGGCAGCAGCGGTTTCGATTTGGGGCTGGATGGGGAGGGAGGGTGAAATGGTCAGGATTACAGATGAACTGCAAAGAAAAGGCAAGTTTTGTAGCCCTCATCACACTTCACTCTTCCAATTTTTCAAGAGCTATGGTAAATCCTTTTTATACAAATCCACACCTTAGCAGCTTTCAAATGTTCTTAGAGCCACTGGTGTGAATGCAAGTGGAAATTGGCAGGTATATAAACCTAATCAAATGCTATGTGCCTGTGGAGTTTGCTGCAAAATTTTCAAGTAATCATGTGGCACATTTAACTTGTGTTTGCTGACCGCTACTCCCCAGCATCAGCTGTTTTTCACAGTTCTGCCTTAGCTGATCAGCCCTCCTCGATATTGGGCTAAATTCCAAATAAAGCGGGGGAATCAGCTGGCAATTCATTTGATGTGTTACATGTTTTTTTTTCTCCACACTTAATTGAGCATTCCACTTTGAATAATCCTCAGCATTACATGAAATCTCTATTGATCTCGTTTTAATGAGCTCGCCACTGTGACCAACAAACAGCCCTTTCATTCGCAGCAGATGGAGATGTGGCCACCTGAAGGAGTGGCAGAAATAGAACCACAGAATCATAGAATCATAGAAACATAGAACAGAATCAGAGAATGGTTTGGGTTGGAAGGGACCTTCAAAGCTCATCCAGTGCCCCCCCTGCCATGAGCAGGGACATCTTCACCAGCTCAGGTTGCTCAGAGCCCCATCCAGCCTGGCCTGGGATGTCTCCAGGGATGGTTCATCCACCACCTCTCTGGGCAACCTGTTTCACCTCTCTCGTTGTAAAACATTTCTTCCTCATGTCTAACCTGAATCTCCCCTCTTCTAGTTTAAAACCATCACCCCTCTTTCTGTTGTAACAAGCCCTTCTAAAAAGTCTACCCCATCCTTCTTATAGGCTCATTTTAAGTACTGAAAGGCTGTAATAACATTTTCTTCTCTTCAGTGATGAGGTGGCAGCAGATTGAAGTAAAGACCTTTTAGAAAATCCTGCATAAATATTAGCTGCAATAAACCCTTGCCCAAAGATCCTATATGCAGTATCAGTATAAGCAATTGAAGAAGACATTTCCCAGCAGTTCCCCTTAATACAATTTTTGCCTCCTGTTTTGTTTCGGAGGACTGACACCTTCTCCTCCGTACAACCGCTCTTGTCACCCCATTACACCAAAGCCAGCAGATATCTCCTATTCTTTGCACCATGCCTGAGATTGCTATCATAGTGAATTTCTGTTTAAAGCACCGCAAATAACTTCCCGCCTAGAGATGCCATTTCTGAGCCAACAATGTCCACGTTCAGCGGGGGAAAGCAGGCGTGCTGGAGTGCTTGCAGCTCCCGATTGCCTGCTCAAGGGGATATATTACAAATTCATGTCTGGGGCGAATCAAATTTGTGAGCTGCTGAATTGATTCCACTCTTGCGTTTCACCTTCAGACACCTGCCTTTAAATTTCCACTTGAGATTAAAATACAAAACGAAGGAAATCTCCCATTCCTTCCTTATGAGGAGAAAAAAAAAAAAAAGTGATTAATGAGGGTTTAAATCCTAATGACAATCAAATCCTAATGACCCAGCACTTCTGATGTTAAATGATTTGCTGTGCCGTAACATTTTGTAGACTTCAGGGACCGAAGGATCTTTAGGGTCAGCTAAACACACCTTCTACCTAACAAGGGTCACATGCATTTTCCTGATTTTTGCATACAGCTTAACAGCTTGTATTTGAACCAACCAGTTTAACTCTTTTTGACAGACCTGGGTATAAAGATATCAGCATGTGGGAGGTGTTGGTGCGTGGAGGGGAGCAGTGTAGTAATATGGAATGATTATTTTAATTGAAATCTCATTCCTACATGGTTAAGAGCTTATATCTCCAAAAGATGTCATATATTAAATAATATTTTAAAGCTGTGTGCCCAGTTTGGTGGTGTGTGGTTTTGTGACAAGTGGCATTTTGTGGTTTTGTGACACAGTTAAGATGCAGCCACCGAGGCAGGGACGTTGTCTTCTTTCTAGCATGAAGTTTGCAATGGGAATTTGCAGGCACTGCCCATCATAATTTTCAAGTTTGATTATTGCTTGCTTGCTTTTTGCCTCTTTCTTACCTACAAGAGACAATACGTCTTGCATCAGCAGATTATGATTAATAGTCGTGATGTGTAATGACATTAATTAGCAATAGGTATTGCTAATGATTAATAACAGCAGCTCAGTGAAACCTTGGCTGCAATGATTTATTTCAGTACTTTTACTGAGCTGTGCATCTGACAATGTTGTGATGCTCTAACGTCTTCAGGGAGGATTGTCTGTGTGGGGAAGTGAAGAGCTGAGAAACACTTTGAGCGAATCATAGAATCACTGAATCATTTTGGTTGGAAAAGACCCTCAAGATCATCAAGTCCAACCATTAACCCGTCACTGAACCACGTCCCCAAGAAACTCATCTACCCATCTGTTAAACACTCCCAGGGATGCTGATTCAACCAGGTGTGTGGACTTGGTTTAGTGCCAGATTTAGGTTATGGTTGTACTCGATCATCTTGAGGGGCACTTCCAACTGGAATGATTCTATGACTCTGTGATTCTATGACTTGTCCTTCCTCATTGCTGCACACAATGACCCACTGGGAAATTTGGTTATTTCAGTGGGATGGAAGATAGAAGCACATCATGCAACGTCATGCGTCTTCAGCACAGGTCCCCTATTGACCATGAGCTCCAAAAGGATTTGGGGAGAAGGCTGTAATTACTCCTGTTGGAATGAGATATTTGATCCTGTCTTGAGAGGTGTCACAGGGTCCATAATGCACAGAAATCCTGTCTGGAGTGTAGGAGCTTTTCTCCTGCTGCTTAACCCTAGAGAGGAATTGTTCTTTCCTTCCACAGAACATTGATGCCTCACTTCAAAAACGGTGATCTGAAGCCATGCTTAGGTTACGAATGAAGTCCTGCCTCAGAGGTCAAAATGTAAGTTGTGTTGCATAAGTTTTATATAGTTTCTTCACAAGGAAACATTGTTTTAATGTCTCTAACTTCTTTTGACATTGGATGGGAAACAAGCCAGAAGCACAAAGCCATAATCTCCAAGGTTGCTAGGAAGGATCTGAAACAATTCCAGCTCTGAACATCCCTGTACTTTGGTAAAACTCGTCTTAAAATGGAAATGAGAATTTGCAATATGGGCACATAATTGTTGTTCATTACCCAGGTGAAAAGAACAGAAAGGGCCCCGCTGTAGCACGGCCTTAGTGCCGGTTCCACCTTCTGGGAGAACTGAACTTGCATTTAGACTAAAGTACAATTATTCCTTTTTTCCTCCTGCTTCCTATTAATTATATGCAATTTACTCCGAAAAGATTGGTTACTGTGCTAATCTTAGCAATCACCACACTGCAGCAAAAACATTGCACGACGCTCCACGTCTGTAAATGCTTCCAGAGATGAAATTTCAAATTAAAAAGGAGCAACAAAAATATCCTGGACTACTTCTACAATTTCCCTCTGTGGAACGAAGGTTTCTAAAAGAAATGTTTTCCTTTGCTTATTTATAGTCACTTGTCTTACCGCTGCAGTTGTTCTTGTGGTCTATTCTTTCTAATTTAAGTTGCATGCAGCGTGAGGCAGTACCCGGTTATTTGATTTGTCTTGAATGGGCCAAGCAAACGCACAATGCAGGCCATGTAATGACAGTCGACTTGTTCTGGGCAGGGACTTACAGTCTGGTTTGTACAGAAATGTCCAACTGTTAATAGCTTGAAGGACGTGTTGGGCAACGGAACGTTGAGTGGCTGGAAACCTTTCAGTTGAGAGCCAGCGGTTGGATTGCAACTCCAGGTAACCGTGATGGAAAGATAGTTTCCGAACGTTGGGAGATCCCGTAGTGTTTTACATGGTACAGATGAGAAAACGAGTTTATGAGGAGACGTGAAAAGGTGCAAGCCACAGAGAGCACCGCTGCCAAAGTTTGACTGCCACGAGTCAGAAGTCACTTCCACACCACGGGCTTTCTTTGCAGGCTTTGCTGAAGCTCACAGACAAGGTTGTGAGAAGGAACCCTGACCTCCTATGTCCCACATCATAGTTTTTCCAGGGAGACTGGGCTGGCAGCAGTCAGGTAACAGCCACCAATTGTCATGAAGGACCAAGATGACCCTGTGGCCTCTGAATGTCCTACACTGGGCCTGAGAACTTGCAAACCAGTTCAGTCAAGTATTTTAGAATAAAGCAGTGTCTTTTTAGCGATCTTTGTGAAGTGCTTTGAAGACCACTACAAGAAACATCCATTTTTCTTGTCTTCACAAGCTGGTGATAGTCTGTGACCTGAAAGGTCCAAAGGATCAATCCAACAAATTATTCTCAGTTAAAGAAATGATCCTGGTGCATTTGGAGTCCAACCAACCCTGCCTAAGCAGCTACCACATCCTGAAAACTCCTGGGCTTGGGATTCATTTTTCTATATGTGGATCTACAGTGTGGGTCCTGAGAAACCACTTGGGTCACTCTCGTAACCAGTAGGGTAACAGGCACCAATCAGTTGAACACAGGGTGTAATTAGTCTCCTGAAGAAGACACCTGCATTAGTTTGGGTGAATGAAATCCTACATTTAATGCCGATGATTAGACCTCTTCTAGCCATATTGACCATCAGTTCAGATGTAGACTTCTTGGGTGACATTTAGTTGCCTTAATGAGGGTGACAAGAGGGATGCTGGCTGCCGTTGCAGCATGTGCAGGTGTCCTGTATGTTGTGTCACATCTGCCAGCCCTGTATAGAGGTCTCGGGTGACACAGAATATCGTATATAGCACTAGGTATCTCATACCTAGACAGGCAACTCAATCCCAACCCTGCATTTTGTGGACTGCTAAAGTGAGGTGAGATGAATCATAACCTAAATGTCATTGTCTGATCCGAAAAGTCTTCCTCAAAACTCCTCTGAATGTCCGTAACCAGAGACCAGAGAGGGCACTTAGGGTGACAAATAACCGAAGGATGGGTTTAGTGGATACCGCACTCCTCTCCACAGTGCTGACTGCAGAAGAAGGCTCTGAAAGCCAGGCTGACCAAAGGGGAGATGTTCTGGTGCCTCCACATGCTACGTGTTTCCTGTTGGTTCATTCCATCCAATCCTCTGTTTGGTGTTCACGGTGTCACATTGCCCACACAAAATGCCTTTCTCTCCCCAGGGATGGCAGAAGGACTTCAACATCCCTCACTGGGCTCCCCAATCCATGGTGAGACCAATTTTGCTGAAGGTTTTGTGAGTCTTTGCTCTGATACATAAAAATAGGTTGTTTAGCGCCTGGAACATAGCTACACCTACAGAGCGAGAGTTTGCAGCGCTGCACGTTCTCTGATTTGAGCTTGATGATAAATGAGTACATTAGACTTTGCACTGAATTTCCATACAACGATGCGGCTGGTTGACTCGCAAAAGTAATTTGAAACCAACTTTCAAATTTATTCCCTTTTGCTTTTGGTGCGATTTTTCAGTGGTAGCACTGAGCTAAGTAGACTCAACAAAGTTTAAAAGGGCTTTAAGAAAAAAAGGGAGCTGTGTTTGGTCAGGTTATTAATACCCCAGATCAGTGCCTGTAGGATGTATTGGGCAGCCCATGGAAAGTCGTACTGGCACAACCGAGTGGGCAGCACGAGGAGATGTTGGAATTGCTCAAATTGGCATAGTAGCTGGAAAAAGTGTTTGCCAGCCTATGGCATAAAGGAAAACTTCTCCTTTAAAGCGAAACCCAGTGGAGTGACTTATCTATTCGCTATTTATCTACTACTGACTTATCCACCCAACACACCGTCCCCAGTGCATTAGAAAAAGACAAAAGATAGTAGAAGGCTAAACCTTTTTTAAGTTTTGTTGAAAAGAACTTGATACACAGAGAAGGTGTTAGTGGAAACGTGTTAAATACCTTTTGGTAGATAGTACGGCCAACAGTTAGGCAACTCCTCAGTGTAATTCATGTGCAGAGCCAGTAAATGAAAGCTAGAAATGAAAGTGAGGCAAAGCAAGACAAAACTAAACACCTTCATGATTAGTAAAGCTTCAGCATTAGAAAGAATATTGTAGCCTTAAAGCTAGTGACAAAATAACATTTTTTGATCTGAATGTCCAAAAAGTGCCTACAGATTTTGTATGTGTAGTTTGTTAGCTTCTTACCCTGAAATCATTACCTGAGCCTGACTTTTAGAGAGAGTATAAGACCTGACTTTTCAGAACTGAGCCCTTTCACATCACCTGAAACAGCTGATCCCTCATTACTGGAGACTTCTGGAAACTCAAGAGTCCATGGCCATGACTCTCAACTGAACCAAGGCAGCCCAGCATCTTTTCCACCGAGCAAAGTGCTGAGCCCCACTAGTTGTGTTTAAAACCTCAGCCGGTGTTTCATATTACCACTATATACGGAGTCTAGCTCCAGTTTAACTGTAACACATTGGGCTTATTATGCTCACTTTCCAGCACGGGAGAACTGAGCGCAATTACAAAGCCTCTTAGAGGTGATTTGATGGCACAGACACTCTACAGCCTGCTGGTGTTTCAGCCACATTTAGCGCCTGTTGAAGAACAGAAATCCTTCCAGGCTGATATTGGAGCCATCTGGTGATGTCTTTTTCAGCGCAGCAAACACTTCTGGGTTCAGTTTGGAGGATGTCAGCATATAACAGCTTATTTAAGAGCCAAAATGGATGAACGCAGACTGGGTGACTATGAAAAGCACATACACCTTGGGAATGCTGTATGAGCAGAAAGATGCAAGTGTGAGGCAATGATTATTCCTTACACCAACCACTAACGGTGGGCAGGAGAAACCTGAATAGTTCTTCTTCAAGCATGTGTTAGGGGGTTTAATGGAATTTCAGTGTTACCTCTGGAAATGACAGCAAGAATGTAAAAGCGTATCTGCATCGAGTGGTCTCCTGCTGTGCCGCCTGGAGCAGAACAAAACCATTGATCCCACAGGCTGCAGAAGGAGATGCAGTGTTTGTCGGTCTCTTCTTCCAAGTAGCAAGTGATAGGATGAGAGGAAATGGCCTCAGTTTGTGCCAGGGGAGGTTCAGATTGGATATCGGGAAAAATTTCTTCCTGGAAAGGGTTGTCAGGCATTGGAACAGGCTGCCCAGGGCATCTGTGCAGTCACCATCCCTGGAGGGGTTTAAAAGATGTGGAGATGAGGTTCTTACGGACATGGTTTAGCGATGGAGTTAGGCTAATGGTTGGACTCGATGATCTTGAGAGTCTCTCCTAACAAAGTGATCCTATAATTTTATTCTATGATTTAAAGGATGCACGATGTCTGTTATATATATGATTAGACCACGTTGCTCCCCTGGAGATGTTCGTTATCACCACATAAAACCCCTGGCTCAGCGTATCCAATGGAAACAGGTCACCCAACACATCTTCTTCCCACACCCCAGCCTTTCTTTAGACCTTTCCCATCCATGGTGGGACCAGCCTAACTCCACCTCTCGTGAGCTCATACCCATGGCTGGCTTTGCCGTTGGCAGTTCCTGAACTTTCTGTTTCAGGCCAAACTCATTTATGTGAACAATAAGACTCAGTGTGGGCAGCAATTTAGAAACAACCTTCTTCTGCCAGTGTTTCTCAAGAACAGAAAGGTCTTTTTGTTATTGGTTTTTCTCTTAACTGAAGTGACTCTGCGTAACTTGTATTGACGCCGTGTGTGAGTCTGACAGTTACAGGAGCCCGTTCACTCGTTGATAAGATACACGCTCACATATCCAGCTGCTCACATCCCTTCCGGTCAGCTTTTCAGGCACCAGATATGTCCCTGTCACCCCCTACTTCTGCACACTAATTTGGTACATGGGGAGAGCGCTACAGCCCCTTTTCCTTCAGATTCTTCCCGAACGACTGCCCTTTCCCCATGTATCCCCGTGGGGTGAATCAACAGGGAAAAGCTCTGGGAAACTTTAAAAGAGCATTGGCCTGGTCCCCTCACTGCCAGATATCGGAGGTTCTCCCACTTCCCTGTCTAGCAAACCAGCGCCCGTGACTAAGCCACATGCTGGGACTTTTTGCAATCAGGAACTTTACCTTGTGTCCTTTCTTTTCTCGTTTATCAACAGTGGCCCTCGTGCCATCAGATGCTAATTGGATGGCAAGTCCCCAGGTCTGCAGCCCTGCCTGTCAGTCTGTGCTGTGAGGCATTCACGTGCTCTCAGGTGATGTTAAGCCATAACTAATACTTTTAAAATTAACTGCTAGAGGACAAGGTTTCGAGATGGTTCTCAGACATTTCATGCCATGAGCCATATTTTATGGCAGCAATTAATTCTCATGGTCATTCATGACTGCATGTTTCTTCCCCTTACAGCCCTTTGCTTCTTCCCTGGCATCCGCTGCTTTTCTCTGCACGACATGTCAGTGCTGGGAGGCTGAAAATGAGATTTTATCATATTTTTGATCCTAATAATTGGTAGTTGTTGTTGGTCAGGCTCACCAGGCTGCACATTTCCACTACATCTGTTGTGCTGATCCTGTTGTGTGCTATTGCTGGGAAGTACACTAACAAAAAAAAAACCTTCTGTGGAATAAGAACTGGAGGACTCTGTGCTGGTTTAGCTCCCTGCACTGGCAGTGTGGGTCAAGGACATAGCAGTGTGGTGAAATGGAAGTTGCAGGATGCATGTTGGGGTCAGGGACAGCATCAGGGAGCTGGACATCCTTTGTGGAAGTGATTAAGGTGGGTTGGCTCCACCATGCAGTAAAATCACGGTTACCCAAACCCCTATGGAGCTGTGTATCCTGTAACAGCTGCCCTTCAGTACCAGTGTTGAGAAGTGATGCATTGAAATGTGTTCAACAAATGCAATCTTTTCTTCTTCAGAAGCTAACAGAGCAGGTTATTATTAATATCACATGAGGTTCTCAGGGACACGGTTTAGTGCTGGAGTTAGGTTATGGTTGGACTTGATGATCTTGAGTGTCTCTTCCAACTCAAATGATTCTATGATTTCATATTTCTCACATATTTTCTTTTTCTGTAAGTCATGGCTGATCAATTATCCGCTAGCAGCTCACGGCAGATGGGTTAAACTGAACTGTGCTCAGTTTTGACTGGACACATGAATCCCAAGTCAAGTTTATCTTCTCTGGCTGGAGAAGTTAGTCCAGAACTAGCTCTTCATGGATATTCACAAATGACCTCCACACACATTTCTATAGCAGGCAGCTTCTCCCTAAGCATTTCCTTCAAATTTGTGTTTATATGAACACTCCTCAATGTGAACTGTGCAAAAGGCAAAAAGTAGCAAAGAGATGCTGGAAGCAAACGGAGACTGAGTGATTATACTTGGCACT